>JAKEYF010000145.1:0-141320 GCA_021527775.1 Lactarius sanguifluus | reverse complement strand
CCCCCAGTCCGTTGCAGATGATGGCGGCGCGCGAAGATGGAGGAGGTGCTAGATCTCGCCCGCGACCGATACGGTCTCCTCCACCTGACCGACGTAGTCCTCAATCATACTGCTAATAATAGTGTTTGGCTCGAGAGCACCCTGAGGCTGGTCAGTCAATTGTTTCGGACGTATCTTTCCTCATGAATTTAAGAACTTTTCGCCTTATAGGTTACAGTCCACTCAATTTCCCACATCTTATTCCCGCTCTCGAGCTCGATGACGCTATCATTGAGTTTTCTGGTTCGCTCAAGGATCACGGTTTACCTACTGAGGTCAAGTCGATGGATGATGTGGAACTCCTCTTGGACGCCTTCCACGACTACATCCAGCAGTTCAATTTCTTCTGGCAATATTACGTCCTCGATATTAAGAAAGAGAAGGAGACGGTCCAGGCTGCCCACTCTTCTGGCGAGATCAAGCCATGGGAGGGACCTGACATCAAAGGCAAGAGCGCGGCCGAGCTCGCAACAATCTTGCGCGCGTACCGAGATGGGGAATTCTTCCAGGGGCTGTCAAAATACGCGAAACGATTCGGCTTGACTGTAGATGGCGCCGTTGCGGCTGGTTTCGTCCTAGCCTCACGTGGGAGTGACGCGGAGCCCGGAAACGCGTGGGGTGAAGTTGTGGACGCGTTGAACGTGCCGCTCTACCAAGAGTGGGAGGAGGATGTTAAGATTGCCTTGGAGAATATCAAGAATCGCTTGAAGTACACCCGTCTCGACGATAATGGTCCCAAAATAGGTGAAATTACCAGAAAGTCAGTACCCAACTCCGTTTTCTGCGACGAGAGCTAAGGCAACTATAGGTCTCCGATCATGGAGTCGTATTTTGCTCGTATTCCCGGAGCCGAGAAGGAACCCCTCAAGTACTCTCTCGCTGTAAATGGGTGGTTGTGGAACGCGGACCCTCTCGCCAATTTTGCTCTTCTTCCTTCTAGAGCCTATTTTCAGCGTACGGTCATCGCTTGGACCGATTGCGTGAAACTCAACTACGGTTCGTCTGCGGAGGACTCACCCTTTCTTTGGGAGCATATGACCAAATACGTGACTTCCCTCGCCCGCATCTTTACTGGTTTCCGGCTCGATAACTGCCACTCCACCCCATTACACGTTGGCACGACTCTCATTGACCGCGCGCGTACTGTCAATCCCAATCTTTATGTCGTCGCCGAGCTATTCACCGGAAGTGAGGACATGGACACTGTATTCGTGAGCAGGCTTGGTATCAACAGCCTCGTTCGTGAAGCTGGAAACGCATGGGACCCTAAGGAGTTCTCTCGCATCACCTGGCGCTATGGCCTCGGGAAACCATTCGGCTCAATGGACGGCGCTTGCCTTACATCATCCTCCTATGTTGCCTCTCCAACTGTCTCAGGGCGTGGGCCCATCCGACCATGCATCATCTCTCCAATCTTTGGCTCGCTACCGCATGCGCTGTTATACGACCAGACACACGACAACGAGTCCACAACTAGCAAGCGGTCATCGGAGGATACACTCTCGACAGCAGCCATTGTCGCATTCTCATGGTGCGGGACAGGTAGCGTGAAAGGCTACGATGAGGTTTATCCACGGCTGCTAGAGCTCGTCCATGAGTCTAGATTATACGAGCTTGTCGGGCTTGGCAACGCCGAGGGGAAACAATTTGGACGTGGAGGGATCGCCGTCGCAAAGAGGCTGTTAAATAGTCTGCATCGGGAGATGGTCCTCGGGGGATTCGAGGAAGGCCACATCCACCAAGAGAATGACGTACGTCAGATCGACTACTGCTCTGTGCAGGACTCGTTATTGACTTATTGTCCTCGCAGTATCTTGTTATGCATCGCGTGCAGCCAGGTACTCAGAAGGGCTACCTTCTTGTAGCGCACACAGCTTTTCCAACTTCCCGAGGCTCGAAGGACCGTGGTTTCAGTAAGTCCCTTTCGCATATTGTGTCGCTTATACTCATAGCCAAACAGTTGAACCAACCCGCCTTCGTGGATCAAGCGCGAAGTTCGTTTTTGGAGCGAGTATAGAATTCACCGAAGTTGTTTCTATTCCAAACACGATCACTGGCATCCCGTCGAAGTTGGTGCACCTCCAACCCGTAACCCCATTGTGGGGACGTGATGACCAAGGACCATACTCGGAGATCACAGTTCCTGATTACTTCCCACCCGGTAGCATAATGATTTTTGAGACGCAACTCGAAGGCCTGGATCCCACGCTGGACAAGCTTTGCGGTTCCGGAGCGGAGGACGCGTTCCAAGATCTTGACCTCGTCGATTTGAACGTCTTATTATACCGGGCTGACGGGGAAGAAATGGACGCTACCGGTGGCGAAATAAGCGTCTATGACATTCCCGGTTTTGGAAAACTCAAGTACTGCGGTCTGGAGGGCTGGATGCACCCCTTAAAGCGCGTCATACAGACTAATGACTTGGGGCACTCCCTCTGTGGTCATCTACGAGAGGGGAGCTGGGCGCTGGACTACATATCTGGACGGCTCTTCAAACAAGCAAATACGTTTCCCAAATTGCAGACACCCGCCGAATGGTTCAAGGAACGGTTTGACCTTGTTAAAGCAACCGTACCACCTTACCTTCGACCGAAGTACTTCGCCATCGTAGTCTCAGAGGCGTATAAAGCGGCCCGCCACGTGGCCCTCGAGCAGTGTTCCGATTTTATCTCGTCTGGCCATTCGTTCACTCAAGATTTGGCAATGGTGTCGTTGCAGGTGCATGGACGCGTACAGTCGGCCTCGCTAGATCCTGTCAAGAGCGTCCCTTCGCTAGCTGCGGGCTTGCCGCACTTTTCTTCCGGTTGGGCAAGATGCTGGGGCAGGGACGTATTCATCTCGCTACGTGGTCTATTTTTGACGACCGGTAATTTCGAGTCTGCGAAGAGGCATATTTTGGCGTTTGCGTCGACGCTGAAGCATGGTCTGATTCCGAATCTATTAGACTCCGTTCGTAATCCGAGGTGTGTATCTCCCTTCGTAAATGCACTGCTCCTAATTTACTTTCCAGGTACAATTCGCGTGATTCGCCTTGGTGGATGCTCCAAAATATCCAGGATTATGTTCAGAAGGCCCCAGACGGTCCTGCGCTCCTCAGCGAGCCTGTGAAGCGCCGCTTCCCTAAAGACGATACCTGGGTACACTGGGATGATCCGCGCGCTTATTCCGATACTAGTACCATCGCAGAAATTATCCAGGAGGTGCTGCAACGGCATGCAGACGGCATTTCTTTCCGCGAACATAATGCTGGTCCCAACCTTGACATGCAGATGAGCGACGAAGGATTCAGCATTGACATCCACGTCGATTGGGAGACGGGCCTGGTTCTGGGCGGAAGTGCGCGGAACTGTGGTACGTGGATGGACAAAATGGGCGAGTCTGTGAAGGCAGGGACGAAAGGAGTACCCGGGACTCCTCGCGATGGTGCGCCTGTTGAGATTACGGGGTTGTTAAAGAGCACACTGAGGTGGCTGGACAACCTATCCGGCAGTGGCAAGTTCCCTTTCGAAGGAGTTGAAGCCGAAGGTGAGCCTAAGCGCTACTATAAATCCCGCGAGCATTCCCTCTGAGCGAGTTGGCGGTACAGTGAACGGGAAACGACGTCTAGTCACGTATCGAGAATGGAACGACCTGATTCAGAATTCATTTGAAAGGTCATATTATGTGCCTCTTGGTCAGTCGGCGCCTTGTTCTGGGTCATATAATCACTAATCAGATGTTTAGACCCCTCGGAAGACAAAGAGTATGACATCGACTCAACGCTCGTCAATCGTCGTGGAATATACAAGGATGTCGTCGGAACCGGACCTGGGAGGGAGTGGTCAAACTACCAATTCAGGCCGAATTTCCCCATCGCCATGACGGTTGCCCCCGAACTTTTCGACCCCGAGCATGCACTTGTTGCACTGAAACTGGCAGACGAAGTTCTCAGGGCACCACTGGGAATGAAAACGCTTGATCCGAACGACTTACAATATCGTCCCTTCTACGACAACTCGAATGATTCAGACGATCCTGCCGTCGCAAAAGGCAGAAATTATCACCAGGTTAGTGGATCGAAGGAGTGCGATAACGCGAACTGAACGGAGCTTCAGGGTCCTGAGTGGGGGTGGCCGTTGGGGTACTTCCTACGAGCGTATTTGTATTTCGATTCGAGATACGGAGCAGGCGCGGAGGTAAGTGGGATAACCAACACTCATACTTGCTATACTTATTGTCTCATCTCAGGACCCAATTGACACTTTGCACCACATCTACGATATTCTTCGGACCCCTCGAACTTACATCAGCAATGATCCTTGGGCCGGGCTACCCGAGTTGACGAACAAGGACGGGGCGTTCTGTTACGACTCCTGTGCCACGCAGGCGTGGAGTGCAAGTACCATTTTGGACGTTCTGGAGGAAATTCACGAACAGTATTGAGAAGAAGCGTAGAGGAATTGTTGTAAATTGTGATTGGACTAGATTTGTATGGTCTTGTTTGGGTTGGAAGGCTTTGACATGGCGTGCAGATGACTCGGTCCATCTCTTATGTCCTTCTTCCGTTTTGAACAGCACGATCGACTAAAGCAAAGGTTTTTGGAGGTAAAGGGGGAACAGGAGGACCTCGCTGTCTACACCTGGGGTGAGGACAGTTATGATGGGCTAGGCGATGCTCTTCAGGAGGGAGGCGATGAACTGAATGACGAGACTTTCGGTGGAACTGGCGAAGTTGGCAAGTTTTCCAAGTTTCACTCATTGGTACCGCATCCACTTATCGTGGGCAGGTAAGGACTTCGATTTCACACAGCAGACACTGCACCATCCCGGACCTGTTCCGTCCACCTTCGAGCAGCCACATGCACAGCCAGACCTCTCGCTTGTCTATGGAGCGCAGGCCTCATCTTCGTGTACGGTCGTCACAGAATTAAATCCTGTGCCCCTCTCAAATTCCTCCCCTCTGCCCCGCAGCTCGTCCTGGCCCGTCACTGTGGGACGAAAAGTCGCCTTTCTCGGTGCTCCCTCGATCGAGCAGTGCTTCTCGTAGTCCTGCTGATCTCGTCCGCAACGGCTCCGCCCGTGTCTCGAGTTTCTCGAATGGTGGCGGCGGCTCGGTGTCGTCGTCGGGCATCGCCTCATCACAGTCGCCCGGCGCCTCCGCAGCTCAGCTGACCCCGCAAGCCGTCCCGCGGACATTGCAGGACATCGAAGCAGAAATGAAGGCGGCTGCAGTTGCACAGCGCGTTCAGACTTCTGCGGTCACACAACGACAGCAGTTGATGCAAGAACAGCAGCAGGTACAGCAGTCTCACTATTACCAGCAGCAACGATCCGCCCCTCCAAGAATGCACCCTCAGGCCCAATCGCCAAGGTTCCATCAGCAACTGCAGCAACAGCAGCTCCTACAACAGCAACAACTGCGAGAACAACAGTTGCAGGAGCAGCTGCAACTACAGATCCGCCAACAACAGATGTTGGAGCAGGAGCGGGAACGTCGCTTGCAAGAGGCGCAGCAACTCCAGGAGCAACTACGCCTTGATCAGATCGAACGACAACATCGTTCGCAGCGCCCTGATATCCGTCAACAGCAAATGATCCAAGGCCACCAGTATCTACATCAACGCCAACAATCGTCGGATCACTTACCCATCGCGTCACCCTCGCAACAGTTCGCCCAGCGTAGGCAACAGTCCCCTGCCTTCGTCGACCCCCATCTGCAACCCCAGTATCAGCAGAAGGGCCAGTACGTGCCGCAGAATATCCAGTTACAGCAGCGCCTCTTGTCTGAAATGGCCCAGGCGGAGTTTATGCGGGATATGCAGGCTGTGTCGCAGGCGGAGCAGGACGCTCTCCAGGCTGAAGCGATGCGTAGGATCATGGAGACCGAACGCATGGAGGAGAAAAGGAGACGCAAGGCCGCTAAGATCGCTCACATGGTACGTCTGTGCACAACACGACACCGTCTCGTGCTGATATTCCTTCAGTCTCGATACAACGATCTCATGACCCAATCCGACAAGGATTTCATCACACGGATACAACTCTCACAGCTTGTCACGCAAGATCCCTATGCGGATGATTTTTACGCACAAGTTTATGGCGCTATCATCCGTTCGCGTTTGGGGCTCCAGCCGTCCGACGAACGTGTCTTAAAGTTTGGCTCGTCCGGAGGCGTCGGTCTAGGGATGGGACAAAAGGGCGGCGGGAGACGACCAAGCGCCATGCAGAAAATGGAACAACAGATCGAGCGCATCGTGAATAATGCACGTCAGAGAGAGCAAGATAAACGTGAGCTCTTCGATTTGTGCCCAGTTTGGCCTTAACGCAAGCGGTTGGTGCTGGCAGCGAATCATAGCTTGCAAGGCGCGCTCGGTAAGACTTCCGGGCGAAGTTACAAGGCCGCCCCACGGCAACTATTGCAGGTGGACCCTTCAACTGCCTCCACACATGCGCACATATCCAGGGAAGACGCGATCCGCAGGCACGGTGAAGGCGCCGCGAAGGAAGCTGCGAAGATAGGGGTGGAGGCACTTGGTTTTACTGCCGATGTGAGACGGTACCTCGTGGTCGTTATAGTGCGCTCACCAGCTTTCAGCCCGACAACACGACTTCCGAGGACCCTTTGACGACGAAGGAGGCATTAAAAATTCTGGAGCATCTGTACGACCTGGTGCTGGACATCGAGCAACTAAGGCGCGAGCAGTCGAGTCTCAGCCCCGAAGACGCCGAAGCAGTGGAAGCCTGGTACGCTCACCCAAACTCGTACAACTCAAGCGTTCTCTAACTCACTGAAAGGAACGCACACTATTCTGAACTCGTTCAACAACTATGGGACAATCTCAGAGTTATGGTACCCCTGGAAACGAGGCAAGCACCTGTTGGTTATCTTTTTACTGTACCTGACGCGAATACGTTACAGCAATCCGCATCCATTTATCTCGCTTATCGCTCCTTCCAAAGGGAAAAAACTTTTACCGAGAATATCTAGACATCTATCCTCTCAACAAATGCTCACAGTGCTTACTCTCCTAGTCGCGTGCTTTTCTCAAATGGATATCGTCATCCACGCGCGGATTCTCGATGTTCCGACGGAGAGCGCCCACCAGCAAGATTTGGAACGACAAACTCAAGCGTTCCTTGGGAGCGTCGTTCAGAGCATCCTGCCGGTCGTGGCTAAGGCAGGGCTACGTTTAGTTAGTGGGCTATTAGGTCTATTATTAGAGAGGAGTGACATCGTTTCCGTAACCCAAACAAGGGTCCGTACTCATAGCTTCCATTCTTATCCTAGCTGATCGCCTTTCCCGTAGCCCGGTCTGGCCATATTGACTTTGTTTCTAAGTCGCGTTGAGGTGATCAAACAAAGTATGTCAACAGCCGCGGATCTTTCGGAACTTCCCACACAAGAGGAAACGGAGCAATGGTACGGGTAATTTTTATTCCGTAAAGTTTTGACTGAGAGCGTTGCGCAGGGAGATGATGTTCGACCATCTGTTCCAGCTCTTGCACCCCAACCTGCTGTACCTTTTCCCCTCAACCCGCATCGCCGCAGCACTGGCTGCCCTTCCGCCGAATACCGCTATTCTTCCCTTGCATACGGAAAGCCTCGACCAACCGGTCTGGCAGTTCCTCGCAGCGCTCGCCTTACACGCGACAAATGAACAGCAACAGGCGCTCGTCACTTCACTACGCGAGAAGGTGCTCGAGAACGTCGCAAGCGCGAATAAAGGCTGGGTCGCTGATGAGGACGAGCGGCGTGCTAAGCTTGGGAATGTGAACCTCTTTTTACATGCGCTTGGCCTGGACAGCTCGCAGATCAGCATCTGAATTTGTTTGTCGGTGACTCTGCGTTGAGTTGTAGATGTGATTTTTCATTGACTTTATCCATTTTCATACATTTTTTTCCGGAAAACTAGAACCATTGAAGGCATTTTTCTTAAAGGAAATATGTGTAAGAACAGGCATCAGCACAGCGAAGGCAGTGGTGGCGGCTTGGTTCCGTATGCTCCGAACATGTTCCCAAAACGCTCAGGCACCGCGTTTTGCGTGTTACCCGTGACGACGCGGTGCTGGCTGCGGTTACGTGGCCCACAGTTCATTAACGTTCATGTTTCACGTCTGAGAAGGTTGCAATCACAACATATGGCGGCGCTCCTTCTCCCACTGTTTGCTCGTTCACGGACAAATGGGCATATTCAGGGAATCGTTTCATAATGACCAATAACTCAAGCCTTTCCGGTTCATCGAAATCTGTGGCTTTGATGATGCCTTTTCTGTGACGCTTTGCCCCCATGATCGGCCCATTGTATGTCCGCGCGCTCGAAGCATCGCAACACTAGAGCGCTGGTGGTCCGCTCGGTTGTATGAAACGTTCTCGCCCTCCCCCTGCTTGCCCGTTTAGGACCAAGTAACCCTTGACCACTTACAACACGCACAACCTCCTATGTCACCGAACATCGCAATATAACGGGCGCTACATTGACAACCTCCCGGATTTCGCACACTTTTACCGCCTGATGATCTGGCCGTGTTTCTCGCTGTTCCAATCACGCTTCCCAGATCTCTTGTCGACGTCTCCGTCACGGACGATGCTTTGACAGGATGCCACAATAGCAGTGCCACAAGCAGATAAGCCGCGTGGCCCAACATACGTTGTCGCTCAGCCCCTGGTAGCGCTTACCGAGTCGCCTTTCCGTGCACGAGTACACGTACTATCAGGATATGGCCTAGTCACCGGAAAACGCAGGTCCTACGCGAGTACAAGAAGTGTGACTCCACTGGACCCTCAGAGTCCCTGACACGAACACCCTCCCCCCTTACCTGACTCTCAAAAATACACCAAACTCAATCTCTCGCTCCACTGTTTTTCCGGACATGTCATACCATGCATGTTGCCTTTAAGCCTCTCGCGGCCGCCTCCACTGACGTGATATTCCTAGAATCCACACGCCGCGCAGTATGTTCGTATCCCGTTCACCCGCAGCGACGGCTACCTCATGCGGATGTTCGGCCACCGAGACGCGGCGTTCTTCATCGAGTCGCTCCTCAAGATGAACGCGCGCGACGTGCACCTCATCGGCAACGTGCCCGGCTGGCACGGCGCGCTCATGGTCTCGCGGCCGTCCGTCCCCGGCACGCACCCCGACGCGCTCGCCAACAACGAGCACCCGCTCTGGCTCCTCGACTTCGTCCCGCAGCCCCAGGTCGTCGTCGTCACGCAGCAAATATGGACGCCCCCGAACCAGTCAGACTGGCGCCGCTATGTCGAGCAGGCCCACCTCCGCATGCCCGTCTTCTTCGTGCAAAATAACGGCGTGATCGGCCTCCCGTTGTCACGCGCGGCGGTGGGGGACACCTCGTCGCTGCGTAACGCAGACAGGCCGGCTCCCCTCGGCGGTGGACACTCCACTCAGATTCGTATTGCTGTAAGTCCTTCCCCCGCCGACCCCCCGCCTCTCCGTCACATTAAACGTACTTGGGTTCCCCTCCCCTCCTCTTCCAGTGGCCTGGGTATGAACCATGGGAAAGGCAGATTCAGATTCGGGATCAAACGCGGCACCGCAATGAGATCACGTTGGAACGGTTCGCGAAGTTGGTCGCAGGCGTGGTTGATAGATTTCTCGCGGTGAGGCTGTCCTGGTTTTCAACGTCGCATCGTACGCTATGCTGACACCCCATTGTTTGTGTAGCACGGCGCAACGGTCGTTACTCGCGACGCCGCGTGGAGGGTGGGGAACGGCGCCATCACCCGCAACAACGTTATCATTGTTGGAACCGTGCAGGTCTCCGCAGGAGGGTGGATGCCCATTTTGCAAATTCTTCCACTTAATCCTAATGGGACTCCGAGTCATTTTTACTCCAGTTAGATTCGATCGACGTATTTTGTACTCATATATCATACCCTGTAACTTATGTAGTACCCAGGTACGATACTCACTGGAAACTTTAAAGACGTTACAAACTATTCCGCTATTCCGTGCCGCGGGAAGTTGGGAACAGCCTAACCTGTGCTGGTTTCTCCTTCTGATCACACAACTTGACATTCGTAGCTAGTTGGCTTGAACAAATTAATTGCCTCACGGTCACCTCGCTGGAGTGATTGCTGATCGGTTGGCTATGTGTATTATCAAGGCAACTCGCGGGCTAGTAGGGACCTGAACCGAGAATGGCGAAAAAAACACGAGGGACCGGGATGTTGGAACAGGACAAAGAATGACTCGGCAGAACAAAAAGAATAGGTCACAGGGTCGACTGTTGCAGGCACAGCAACGACAGTGCATCGTGCTTCCTGGGCGGGTCTGTGCAACCAAATACTTCGAGTCGGCGTTCTTCGCCCCTCTTCACTATCACCCCTTCTGATACAATTGATCCGTGGAGATCGAGAACTGGCAGTGCACCCCACGGTGGCATCCCACCCTCTGGCAAGTCTAGCAGTCCCGTTCCAATAAGATCTGATGAATTCACATCCGGGAGCTGAATGATGGGAAGGTCGAACTGTGCGCGCTTCTTATCGAAGATCGCACGCGGTAGCCGTTTGACGTGGGCGCCGGGTTCTAGATGGTTCGTTGACAGCGAAGAGAAGTTGGCGTAGTTGGGATAGAGCATGGTGTAGCCGCGCAAAAAGACCATTTCGATGAAGTACTTCTTCCAGGAGTGTTGCCATCTGTTCGAACGAACATTCGGAACAATAAACAGGGGTGATGGGTCGGTTAGGCGGCTTGCCACGTAGGTGTGGAATTCGCGCCAATGTTCCGGGAAGTACACGGCTCCCCAGCTGCAGGGGATTTGTGATAGATAGGGCGAATTTTGGGCGGCCATACCAGTACTATTGAACAGTCGACGAGCATCGAAGGGCCTCCGCCCTTCGAGATGGAGTTCGTTATTCCTCTGTTGGTACAAACTAATGCCGAAAAGCTGTGGGGACTTGTTCTTTGTACCGCCGTACCTGGAATGCGATCGGTAAACTCCGAGGAACGAGGCCCGTTACGAGAAAATCCTACCGATAGCGGAGAAGAGCTAGCTTAATCCAGGCATAAAACAAGGGAGAAAGCTCGACATCATCTTCCAATAGTAGGCCATATGAATCGTTTGATTGTGGATACCAAGACTCCACGACGGCGGTCAACAAACCTCCATGTGCAATCCTGTGATGTATAAACACGGAACCGTGTTTCCATCGAAGACTATCCGCCAGTCGCTTGGTGTCTGCATCTGCAGAGTCTTCCATGTTGAAACGAAGATCAAGGGAGTCGCCGAAGTAGCGAGCCCTTTCCAGGGAACCGAATAGACGCGACAGCGATCGCGATCTGTTGTTCGTGATGATACTGACATCCACACGAGGTACATTCCAATCTATCAAAGTCAGCGCACACAGAAAATATCAAAATTGGCGCTACGTACGCCTCCACTCCACGACAGATAAGGTACCCATCCAATCTGAGTACAAGAGGTCGGAGCGAGCAAGCCGAACCACCACAGACGCCACAAGCGCGGGGCTCCGTACAGCACGAAGCAGGGAATTAGTGTACGTATCCGTTATTGTCAAAGCGATGAACACATCAGGGGGATCAGATAGGTGGGCCAACCAGGATGAAACCACTGAGTCAGCTGGAGTTGAAACGGAGGTACTCGTCTCGAAGTACAAGTCACACGTATCCGTAGCGACGAATGTTTGATTCGTATCTGCTTGCGCATATAGTAAGATATCAATGTGATATCCATTAATCACCAAGCCACATGCTGCCTGGGAGAACGCAATGAGATCGTCGAGAGTCGGGAAAAAAACGCCGAAATGACGGTGAGGCGTATAAGGGCCAATATCTGAGAACTGTGCCGATTGGTCAAGGATACATAAGTGATCGCCTCCACTACCAAGAGTGGATATGTGCTGCCTATCAAAAGAGTTCAGAACATCCGAATGAGACGCAAAACAACTGTCCCCAGTTGATTCTCGACCAATGATGACACCGCCGATCATGTCGGGCCGCGTGCTTGAAATCCAGCGTCCAAGTGCCAACCACGAGTCTAGGGTCTTGTTCATGAATGCAGATTCGTCAGAAAACGTGAGGCTTGGCAGTACGAAGGGGGGGACGAGAAAATCCGCGGGACGATGCGATGCTAGGCACGGTTCCTTACGTTCCCCGAGAGAAAAGCCCTTTGGGCCAAGGGGGAATGTCACGTCGGGAGGATTGAGAAGCAGAGAACCGGTCTCGTTATTCACTTCTTGTAGACCCGACTCTCCGAGGAATAGTGTCCAGTCGGTTGACGTATGGAACGCTGTGTCAATGAGAGCCTTGGCAGAACAAGTTGCGTGAAGGCAAGGGAGCAAAGTCAGCTGTGTGGGCAGAGTGTATCTGTACGAGGAAATGATTTGGCGAAGAGACAATCGCGCCTTAGACAACAACTTTTCAGGGCAAAGGATGACGACTTCTTCGATCCTTGCGGGGTGCTCGAGGATACCGGCGAGCGTCCTTGCCAGAGTCGGAGTACTTTTTTCTGTCAGGGGGAGAGCAACGGTGACCGAAGAATCGGTGATTGTCTTTGCGGACCCAAGTTCGAGCTGATATAGAGGCCCGAGTGCACTTGCCCACGTCTGATCGAGCGCTTTCGGAGGATTGAAAACAGCTGGATGAACATCCCATCCTGGGAAATAAGTATCCACTGAAAACGGATCGGCAGGGCTGGCGTAGCCTCTGAGAAGAACCAATACAGAGAATATCAGAGCGAAGAGAAGCAGAAGGAGTCCCCGAGGAAGGCGGTTGAAAGGGCGCTCACGCCGAAGTCGACGTCTGGCTTTGACTATGGAGGACTTGGACATATGACAATTATAAATTAAGTTGAACTCTGGGATGAAACCCGCCATAAGATGTACAGAGTCGATGACGTCATGCGCGATGCGCGAAACGACCGCCAGCCGGATTACCAAACGCATATAATCTGCAAAGAGGCACGATAATTACAAGTCATGTACTCCAGAAAACAATTGCGAATCCTCGGTATCACTGTGGGCCATCCTTGCTGCTGAGGCTCCTGAAAAACTCTGCGTAGGCATGATCTACATCAAACATCAACTGGAAGGCGAGTTTTTCAGCATTCTTCATTCAGCTACCCGGAACTACACCTACCTGTCTTGATTGTTCTTCCGTGATTTCATCAGATGCCTTCATCCCATTTAAAGTGATAAGCCTGTAGAGAGGTGAGTAGAAAACCTGACGCGTCTGCGACAGTCGCACCATCCAACCATTTTGCTCCGTCCTTCCCAATCTTTACTTCCCTTGAACCGCGCATAGCCTGTGACAAGTTCCTGAAGAATTGGGTGTAGTTGATCCTTAGCACGCAAGCGTAGCTTGAGTGCGTCCATAAAAGTGATGAAACTCTGCCAAGTTACGTCGGTGTGAAGCACCAGGGATTGAAAGACAATGTCAAGACCTGTGTCGTTTCTGCGACCCACTTTCCAGTCTCGGGGCCTGCTTCGCTCGAGTGCTCGACAGTCGCCGGCACCCCGACATCGAGGCGATGAAGCGCCGCAGGGTGGTCCATCTTCAATAAGGAAATAATTGGGTCAAAAGCAAATGGTGCAAACAGCCTAGTACTTACCCGATATCGACTCATGAATTGCTCGATACTCGGCACGTCGTCGCCGACCAGTTTAAGCATGGTCTTGTATTGCGATAACAGTCGGGTGCATGCGGGTGAATACCTCTTAGTCTCCCGCCCTTAGCACGCTACCCACCCCAAACGATATAAGGATATGAACGACGCACTCTGCCGCCGTCACTGAGTCACGTACGTATGCACGCTCCAGATAGTCCAAGGCAACGATAATGCCATAGAGGGTCGCAAGTGACTCATACTTCTCTCGTTCAGCATTCGTCGTGTAGAGACGGGCTTCTTCGTCAAGAGATAAAGGCGCGGACATAATACGAGAGCAAGAGCGACGTAAGCGTTTGTCGGATGGTTCCTGATCGCCGACCAGATCAGCTGACCTCTGCTGCTTTGTTACCCGCCGCCGCGCCACCGTCATGGTTGGCTTTTCGATGGACCCAAGCCAGGCAAACTCTCGGGAATACCAACAGCAAGCCGTCGATGCTGAAATCAAATCGTTGGAAAGGTCCATTCGAGCCTTAAAGCTTCGCCGTAACGCACTCACGCCCATCTCGTCTCTACCTACCGAGGTCATCGCCGCCATTTTTTCCATTTTGCGACTCGTTGCGTCATCCTTTACGACCCTGGGTGAAAGTCCTGACCGTTTAGCATGGTTACGTGTAACCCATGTCTGTCACTACTGGCGCGAGATTGCACTCAACCAACCGCTCTTCTGGAGTCACGTCAATTTCACCACCCTAACTTCGGCTGGCGTGGCTGAGACCCTCGCTCGGGCGAAGACGGCACCATTATATCTGGAGGCAAGGGTTCCCGCCGGTTGGTGGGATGACGCTCGATTTAGTGTGTTCCAAAAAGAACTCCAGGCGCATGTCTCCCACATATGCCATCTTGACATTAGTGCAGAAGAGTTCCGTCTTCGCGAAATACTAGAAGGGCTTGTATCACCTGCCCCCACTCTTGAACACCTTTCGTTGTCCAGTGTGGGACACTGGGACAGAGAATTGACGTCGCGAGTACTCGCCCCTAACACACTTTTTGATGACACCGCCCCTAGGCTCTCTCACCTCGAGCTCCACAATTGTGACATCAGTTGGAAATCACAACTCATGAAAGGCCTCAAATACCTCGAGATACGCATGCCGACCAAGAATGCGGGGCCGAGCCTCTCATATTGGCTGGATGCTCTGGACGAAATGCCACAACTTACGACACTTGACCTTCATTCGGCTTCCCCGGTTGCTCCTCCTGGTGCCTTGCTCCCATCTGGCGTCGAGCGCACCATCACACTCCCTTCCCTCGCACATCTAAATATCTCCTCCGTCTCTGCAAGAGATTGTGGGCTCGCACTCGCTCACCTCCTCCTACCCGCTCTCACCAAGTTGTGCTTCACGGCAACATCTTGTTGCCAGGACGGCAGCGACGTGCGAGAAATCCTCCCATATGTTGCTCGACACGCCCACGGACCTCAGGATTCCCAACCTCTACAGAGTGTGGTCGTCCGCAACCATAGAGCGTGCGCCGAGATGTTTGTGGGGACCCTGCCCAATGTCGACGTCAAGTCATCCCCAATTACCCTTTTTGACGCCATGCTCTCTGCACGTGTGGTGTTCTCTATCACGGGCAGGGTTTGGTCTCCTGAGACCCATGCGGAGGTCTTTGATGCTGCGATGATGGCCCTCCCCATTGACAGTCTCGTGACGCTCACCTCACAACTCCGCATGAGTCCCCTCAACAAGCAATCCTGGCTCCGCCACGCGCCGAGATGGTCCCTGCTCCAGTGCGTGCATCTGGGGGCCCCTGCAGCACGTGGATTCACGGAGATGCTGCTAGAAGACAGGGGAGAACGCGAGTGCACGCTGCTCCCATCGTTGACGGAACTCGTTCTGGTTGACATCGCACTAAGTGCACGCAGAACACTCCGTCTATGCGACGCACTCACGAAGCGCGTGGAGCAGGGAGTTCCATTGGAGACGCTCGACTTGAGCAAGTGTTCAGCGACTAGTCGTGCAATCGAGCTGCTCAGTGAAATTGTGGTCGACGTCCTAGGTCCCGAAACAACCTTTAGTAAAGGGGTGCATATGGGTTCCATGTGGAACCCTGCGACTCGTGGCCTCTTCGTCGAAGACGACTCGGACAGTTCCTGGGTAGAAGACGACCATGACGAAGATGATTCAGATACAGGCAGCGATGACGATGCATGGCCCGGATGGGAGAATTGGGGATCAGATAGTTACGGGGATGAGTATGGTGAAGATGAAATGGATTACTGGTAAATGGAAGAAGATCAGCTAAGACCCTCACATGGAGAGATCGACAAGAATGACGACTTCTATGCTCTTGCGGGCTATCTAGGCATACACTCATTCATTGCATTTGGGTAGTTACAACTTGTATGATACAGCTTAGGTACGGTACGCGTTTGTAGAGTACTGGGCTAGTAATTAATAGCACGCAGATACAGGCTCAGATCTGGAAGGCGTGTCCAACTTGGAAGTGCAAACCACGACGGCAAGCATGCTCCAAGTGTGCCTGCACATCTTCGGCTCTCTTCGGCTCAATTTTCAACTTGCAGCAGTGCCACCCTTCGAGCTCGTAGCTGAGATGTGCAAGCTCACCGAATTGTCGACTACCAACCTCGCGATGCCCTCGTCGCGTCCAACAAGGATGTGTCCACAACTCACGTCGTCTCATAGCGGCCAAGACAGCGACGGCCCTGGTTCAAACCAGCCTGTCTAACCTTTATGGCTACGACCCGTAATACCTGGAGCCTATGCCTGTCTGTCTGTCCACATCCGTTCTTAGTCAAATTTCCAGTGCGCGTCCCAGAGTTCACGTCTTGGTCGTAGATTGTTAGGGAATAAACGTTAATAAACCATTTCGGATCTCCTGGAACTCCTCGAGGCTCGAACTAGCGACTCTTTAAGCAATACATAGCACGACAACATAATCATATGAGAAGAGGATGGGGGCAAGCAAGTGTAGTGACTCGTGAGATGAAACGGCAGTCTCACTAGCAACAAGAAAAGATAATTTGTTGGGCAAACTTTCTAGGGTAGCGTCGTCAATTGTATTCTTCACGGCGTCCTCCTCGGGTTCGGTAGATCCTATGAGAAGACGTAGAGCAAAGCCATGACCCCACCTACGGTATCGGCTCGCATCCGTACGGGCAAAAGCGACTCGGAGGCAATACGCGCATCTAAACATCGAACTATTGGGTCTATCAGGCCTCTGTTAGGTTCGGTTACATTGCAGTCTATACTGGACTGCGGATATCGTTGCAACAAAAGTTCGTTGTTCGGCTGCATCTCGTCTCGAAACGGAGTTAGCGAGCAATGACCAAATCCATTGATCCCGAGTCCGTGGCCACTGGCGAGCGGCGAGTGTGGCGCGCGTACAACCATCACGCTGTGGCTGGTGGGGAAAATGGTCAACAGAAACGGTGAGGGCTCAGATCGTGGGCCATGACGGCATCAAATCAGAAAAATTTCCGAGCATGTCGCCCTCTCCTCATTCAGAACCCCTACTCGTCATCGGCTCCTAGGTCCTCATCTTCCGGCACCCCTGCTGCGCCTCGCACGGTTCTGCGGATGACAGATCACCCTTGTCTTGAGTCTTACCTCACAAGACCATGGAGAAGCCAGGAGATATATGGCACCACATACCGCTATGGCCTTTGGCTGGCCCTAGAGGGTTGAACACCCGGATCGCCCCACCGACAATCCCCGCCACCTATCGCAGCTCGGCACTGGGTCCCATTCCGAGCGCAGGACGGTGATGATTGACGGTGTCTTGTCTTGCACACGTGAAAGCTCACGCGATCTCTGAACGTGCGCACGGCACATGCTAGGTACCACGCGACTATTAGCACGAGCACTGGACCCGGGTTGTAAAACACGGAGTTGACTGGAATGATCATGAGAATTTTGATGTTCGCCAGCTCAAGCGCCTTCTCCCCGGTCCAGCCAAGGCGGCTAAAGGCAGTCACGATGACGTTCCCAAGTTTCTCTGTTTGCGTGTACAAAGTCAGAGAGAATCCAAAATGCGGCCGAGTGAGGACAAGCGCTCACGTCGTCGGTGTTCCAGTGGACGCAAGAGAGACTCGGCGAGCATTCAAGTATTCTCACCACCCAATACTATCGTGCTACAGTCAAGGCTACAGTGGTGGTAATGTAAAAAATGCTTCTTGAAATGCTTTTTATTTTCTGTAGCTTCAACAACACATCGTAGCTACTTCAACAGTACTTCACGTACACACCAACATAATAGTGAATTTCCTATCCGATGGCGATTTTTACTTTATTTTTCCTCCCTGAAAGCGCTGTGCGTCCCTCCCAAGGTCCCTCCCTTCTGCAAATTTCTGTCACCCCTTTGAAATTTGAATTGAGGAGCCTGAACTGAATTCATCACACTCCTGTCCTGTCACTCAAAATGAGATTTCGTTCTACTTTTTGATCGCGCCTGTTGTGTCCCCTCATATCAGCCAAGGGTGACCTTAGTGACGTACTCTAGCACCCTAGCCCAGCAGAACACTGTGGCACTATCGGGATCTGGAGGTAGGTCCTTACTTTTCACCACGCTTCGTTTTTTTTTGTCCCACTGCAGTCGAATTTTTGGAGAAACCCCCTCATTTTCTTATGATCTCTACTTCACCTGCTGGATTTTTTGGGGCTGAAACGACGACGGGAATGTGGCGATCTACTGCAATCTTTGAAATTTGCATAAGCTTAAACTTACCATTAACACGATAGTAAGTTAATATCGAGCGCCTTCGGTGATAGTTGGCATGGGATGCAGAAGTTTATCAGTTCCCTACGAGACGGAGCTAAGGGCCTTCTAACAAGTGAAGGTACGGAAAATGGGGTTTGGCACCACTGGCAAGTCGTGAAAAAAAAAAGTTGGACACCTCCATCGTGGTCTCACTCCAACTCCCACCTCGCGTTGCTCCAAAACTGCATCGCTTTTCTTTACAAATCGCTTTAATTTATCGACCTGTTATACATTGGCTTGCGCGCCACCGTCACTTCCGAGTCTTCGTTGTTGGGTCAGCGCCGCGGCTGGGTACTTCCAAAGGTGCCAACTCCGAGTCCTTCCTTCCATTGCTGCCGACAGACCTCGTCTTTGTATGCTCGTATGTCAGGCCGGTTTCAGTACCACGTTGCGAATTGGGCAAAACAAAACAAACTAGTTTAACTGATTTTGCCTTCTTTTTGCCCTCTTGGACCGCTGTCCCTGAACGAAAAGCGTCTGTCCCTCTGGACCCGGGAAGATTGTTGGGGCCTTGGGGCTTCCACCTTTCCTATTTTGGGCATATCGATTCCGGGAGATTCGGGCCGGTCCCTGCCAGCCGGCCTCATCTAAACCCAAGCGCTTCATTTTGTTTCCCCATGGCGCGAACATGTGAACTATTGCCTGCAACCACTCAATATGGTTGTTTTATCTCTCATGCATGCGAGGACAGCGTTTATTGCACCCATCCACGCCGTTCCCAGACTGGCTTATCTATCTAAAATTGGTCCGACTCGCACGAATTGGATTCGCTTCAAGGTTAGCGAAGCGCTGTTCTAGTGTACAGCCGCATCTTCTTCGTTGACGTCTCGGCTTCTTTTTCGTGAGCTCTCATAAAATCGTTCTCTTTGAAACGGTGGTTCCCAAGTCATTCGTTTGCCCGCATCTATGGCTACTCCACGCGTATCCCAACCCTCGCCCTCAATGGAGTCTGGGGAAAAGGACAAGGCGTCCCAAGAAGACCACTTAATCGCCCTCAACGCGGGAGCAGACGTCTCCCAGGTGGACGAGCGAAAGCTCGTGAGGAAGATCGACCTCCATCTCATCCCCTGGCTGTCGCTACTCTACCTTCTCAGTTTCTTAGATCGTACCAGTATCGGAAACGCGAAGGTATTTCCTTCCTGCTTCCTGTAATCTCCCCTCTAATCGAAGACTTTATCTCCTTCTATAGCTCTACGGGCTTGAGAAAACTCTCCACTTAACTGATAAGCAGTACTTGTTTGCCCTTACTATCTTCTTCTTCCCGTATGCCTTGTTCGAGGTGAGAAACTCGCATCGTCGCTTCACTAGCGTTATATTCAACCCCAACACCCTCTAGGTGCCGTCCAATATTTTCCTCAAGCGCCTCCGACCCTCATTGTGGCTCTCGGGACTCATGCTTCTTTGGGGAATTATGATGGTATGTAATACTTGATTTCCTGGTCTGGACGGGTCTCAATGGCTGTACGCAAGACTGTGCAAGGTCTGGTACACAACTATGGCGGTCTTCTTAGTACGCGCCCGCCTTTCTGATTGACGTCTTCCGTTTATTCTCACTCCACCGACAGCCATGCGCTGGATGCTCGGCATGATGGAAGCCGGCCTGTTCCCAGGTGTGACATACTACCTCTCCTGGTACGCACCCCATTGCCTTTTTTGGACAGTCACCCACACCACAAACCCTTCTGATGTTCTCTTTGCGCGTTACAGCTGGTACAAGCGCTCCGAGTACGGCATCCGTGCTGCCATCTTTTTTTCCGCCGCTTCGGTATCCGGCGCGTTCGGCGGTTTGCTCGCGGTATGTGGTCCTATCTCTCGCAGAATAGGTGATTCATGACCTATTATTATTTCTCTCGCGCGTATCAGGCAGCCATCTCAAACATGGATGGGGTGGGGGGAAAGGCCGGGTGGGCGTGGATATTCATCCTCGAGGGCTTGGCGACGATTGTTGCCGGCGCTGCCTCGTTCTTCATCATCCAGGACTTTCCTGACACCGCGCGCTTTCTGTCCGAAGCTGAGCGTTCCGTGGTTATTCGGAGGCTGCAGGACGATGACCAGTTCTCCGCCGCCGGCGAGAATTTCAAGTTGCGAAATATCATAAGCAGCCTCACAGACTGGAAAACGTGGCTCGCAAGTAAGCTTGACCTCTCAGTCACATTTTCAAATGCGCGGCTTCCTTGGGCTCATTAGTGCCACTACTAATCTAGTTGGTATCTATGTCGGCTGTGACATGCCCCTGTACGCCTTTGCGCTTTTCCTCCCGAGTATCATCCATGAGGTGCGTCTTATCCTTGTCATCTGATGATGTCAGGTCTGTACCTGAGGTTCTGTTTCATCTAGCTTGGTGAGTTTATTCCCATGATAAGGTCCTCACAAAAGTGTTGCTATTCTCACCGGGTACCTAGGATTCCAGGCAACGCCTGCCAACCTTCTCACGGTTCCGGTGTACGCTTTCGCTTGTATTATCACCTGTCTCGTCGGCTTCTTAGCGGACAAGTTCCAGCGGAGGGGCGTGTTTAATATGTGCGTTTACTGCGCCTCCTACTCATATGCTGTCCTGACATCGAGAATAGTGGTCTATCGTGCGTAGGAGGTCTAGCCTATATTGTTTTGATAGTGTCCAAGTCCGCTGCTTTGTCCTATGTCGCCGTATACGTTGCTACGTGGTACGTGGGCATAGCTTATCATGCTTTCGGACCTGACCTCTCTCGTCAGTGGTATCTATCCTCTGATTCGTAAGTGGCAATACTTTTGAAAGGGAGCTGCAGTTACCAAGTCATCTCACCTTTGTGTGCAACGCAGCTAACACGGTGTGAGTTCTCGTCCTGTGCATCGTAAAGGGTATAGTGACAATCCTCCCTAGCGCATGGGTATCGAATAACGTTGAGGGCTCCTATAAGCGTAGCGTGTCGCTTGCGATGGTCATTAGTTTGTGAGTCCACAGGACCGCCGCGTCTCTAATCACCCGGTCAAGCCTTTCTTCTTCCCAGTGGAAATATCAATGGTGCGGTCAGTTCGAACGTTGTACGTGGCATTTACTCTTTTTCCTGGATGATCGGACCATCGGCTCACCTTCGAGCCTTGCAGTACCGCGCTGTCGATGCGCCAAGGTATCGCCTCGGCCATGGACTTGTGCTCATGTACATTGCCATGGGCATCGCCTGTTCGACCGCGTTCTACGTATTATTACGTCGCGAGAATGCCGCACGTGATCGTGGAGTGCGCGACGAAGTGATCGAGGGTGTTTTCAGGGAGAACGAGGGAGCTGAAGAACGTGAAGAGCGCGCGAAGAGAAACGGACACTTCGCGAGTGTCGAAGAAGCCAAGCGAGAGAAGGGCGATCGATGGAGCGGTTACCGATACATTCTGTGAAGTTAAAACACGACGACCACATATGCAAACATATATTCTACGAGACGAAACAACAGCTCACAGGCAGGGGGATCCCTACAATTGTAGCAGTAGAAGAGAGCAAGTGTAAACGAGTGACTGTCACAAAGGTAGAGTATTTTCTAAAACCAGCAAGTCGACCAGAATACCCCCTAAAAGAAAAGAAAGGCCGATGTTAGCTATAAACCAAGTAGTCTACACAAAGAGCGGCAATATTCAGCAATAAAGAGGTCAGGGATAGTGAACGACGAAGGCAAATGAAGGCACGCCCAATTTTGGAATCGAACCGTGATTCAGCCTTTTTGTTTTTTTATGCAGCAAGTGCCTTATTACTTCCGCCGAAACCCGATGAAATCCGGGAGCGACGCCATGCCGATGTTTCGCCGCGCCAACACTTCCCTGGCACCAAGACCAAAATCAATATACTGGCCATCGTGCAGGGGGCACGCGAATGCGTGACGGCACAGTTGGCGACTCGGGCGCAGGCATTGCGGAGTATGCGTTGACCGACCAATTATAGATGCGTGGCGATACGCTGGGAGGGGGTGAAGGCTGCAGCGCATCGCCGCTGGGCGTCATAACGGGGATCGGGACAGACTGCGCAGGCGCGGCCGGCGGCGTGACGGGTCGCAAAGGGAGCGTGTGCTGCAGCGCGCCGCGCGGGTGGTGGGACAAGGGCAGCTGGATTGGAGTGATTTCTGACGTGCGCACGCTCACGCCTGGGCGTACAGACGCGGGGGCGTCCGTGTCCGAGTCACTGTCGGGGACGAACGCGGGGAGATACTGCACGACACGCGCGCGACTGAGTCTGCGGGCGTGGAAGCGTTCAAATGCAGCAGGAGACACGCCAAGAGACTGCGTCGAGCGGCGTCTCGGCTCGGAGGTCGAGTGACGACGCGGGGTAGGAAGTGGGGGGAGACCGTCCAAGGCGGCAGTAGCGTCATTGTTGGGGGACGTGCCGTCGAGCCATCGATTGACTTCATGATCCGAAGGCAAGACCTGGCCGGGAACGGGGGGCAGCTCTGCAGGCGTGCCGCGCCCGCTGGAGGCGGAAGAAGAGTCGTCGCTGCTATCGACAGGAGTTATGGGCTCCAAGGGGATAGACGAGACGACAGCCTCGTAAACGGCATCTTTGAAGAAGGCGTCAGAGTCGGGATCCCATGGGTTCTCGTAGGACCAGTGGGTGTAATGGGGGTAGATCTCGTCATGGGAGTCGCCGGGACTGATAACAACGGGAGCGGCTGTAACAGTAGAGGAAAACGTACGACCCATTCCCTTTTTTTTGGTAGAAGAGTAAGAAACAAGAAAATAAGAAGAAAGAGATGCCGAAAGAGAGGAAAGGAGGGGAGTTGATGAGAAACAAGAGTGGGCTGAGCAAGGCACTGCAGGAGTGCAATCCAAACAAACAAATAACACAAATATCGCCGACGTAATGCCGCCTTTTGCCGCACCGCCTCTTCACCCAAACCTTGTATCCAATTTTCCCACTGCTTCCACCATCGCCCAGCTGCCTTCTGTGTACAATTAACACCAATATAGACAACTGGCTACAGCTCTTACCGTTCCTGATCATTGCCTCGTCTATATCTCCCGGGAAAAGGATCACGGAAACGGTATCTTCTCCTTCTGACCTTGGCACCCGACCCGGTGTGAGCACCGGTGCTTCTGTGGATCCGTGGATGGTGAGACCAATTAAGGGAACACCTGAGGAAGCTGCCCCATTTCTGGCAGGGCGTACTTTACTGAGTTCATGCCTCAGTTGTTACAGAAGAGCGACATACATGGCCGTGTCGACGATTTTCTGCACAAACTGAGGAGTCAGGAAGCCATACCATTTTATATGCGTCACATCGCCGACAGTATAAGGGGTTGGTGTAGAATACACAGCGACGTATGGATCCACTCGATCGTTCGCTCGCAATCTGGTTTTTCTAGTCAATAATCCCAAAGCGACGTGTAAAGAACTAACTATACCTCTGAGCACCAATATTTACCATCCCGACCCACTCAAAATACACACTCGCCTTCTCATTCCAATCTTGCAGCGCGTCATGGTAGGCGTCAACTTCTGACGTAACATCTCCGCCCTGTGATAAGTTATGTCGTCCGACACGGCTGACCGAGGTCGGTCGGACATGCGGACGTGGAGGTAGAGCGGATGTAGGCACGCATATATTTTGAAGGTGTTTGACGGCTGGCCTTACTTCGTGGAGCCGGGCGCGGGAAGCCGAAAGTGGCCCTGTCCCATTGTCTGCGATCGCACGGGTCATCTTCAAAATTACAGAAGAACGCGCGGGGAAAATATAAACCAGGGCTGGAAATATGAAACGCGAAATCCCACTGCCCTTCTCCAGATTCTTCGCGGGACCGGTCCCATTGAGCGAACGTACCGAGGATGAAGTCATAGCCTCGGACATTCGTATTCGGCGCGCTCATCGAGACATCAATGACTACCAGTGGTGGAATCAGGTAAGAGATCATAAGCGTGGAATATCGGACATACGGTACTGCTCTGGTGCCGTTGGCATGTATGACGAAAATTTAACGCCAGGCAGACCTAGAGCCTCGAACGTTTCCTTGCCAGCACTAAGGACGATGCTCCCCTCCTTGCTGGACCATGCATCGGGGAGAAAGGCACCAGTGCTGGCAACGTGTAGATCGCTTCCGCACTCTTTAATTGCACCCGTAGACAAAAGTACGACTAAGCGCACCTGGAAAGACCAGGTTCTTGACAGCACGCATGGAGAGTCTGGTATATCTCGGACATCGGAGCACGCGAGGTACGGTAATCAGTTTCGAGCTCTCTGAATGCTGCATCGAGTTCGTGGTTGAAAGGAAAGATGACATCGACCTGACTTCAACACGCCGCAACATGAGTGACAACTAGACCCGACAGTATAGTTAACCATGCCTGGTGAACGAAGGGTCTAGAAACACCCAGTTCGAGGAGCTTGTTAGAGGGCAAGCGACCAGTTGAGATCACAGTAGCACGTTTTTCAAGCTGAGACGGGGCCATCCCTGGTAAGACAGGATGTTACGAAGCCAGAAGCTATTCAAGGACCGAGCGGATTTCACCGCGGACCGCTCAACAGGTTCCTGCCACCAAACGATTGTTGATCCTTTGGGTTGCAACCGTTCTCGAGCTTGAGCTTCAGTCACCGACACGAACGACACGGGCAAACCGAACGCGCGCATGGCCCCATATTGTCAATGGATGGCCTGTATCGACCATTCGAGCGAAGCAATGCCATACGCTATGCAGTACACTCTCGTCTACCATTTTCTGAGGGAAATAATGATAAAGTAATTCCCCGGCAGGCATTCAATATTCATCGATGGGCTATTCGATGAACGGTCTTGACGCGTGCTCTGATATCGTCTGGTCTTTTGAACCGTGATCCTTAGAAAATCCTCGGTCGACCCATGGCTCGCGTCGATGGACCTCCCTCAGGTCTCTGCACCACCCAACTATTGGTTGAGAAACTCCGAGACATCAGCCTGCTTATGGAGACCCCGTTCCGTCTTCGGAAAAATCGTGACCCTAGGCATTCGACTCGGAGTGCGCTACAACAAAGAGCCCATCATTTTTGGTTTAGCAATGATCCCGTCCGTGTTGCCTAGAATTATGTTATCGATCAGCCGTGTCCGACCAAACCACACCGCTCCACTCAGGATGACCGGAGCGCCATCGGGTCGTTGTACTTGTTCATCGCCCACTTCCTCGAAAGTGTCCGAGTCGTTCATTTCGACGTAGTCCACCCTGATCTCGACACCGTGTTTCTCTCCTTCATCCTTGGCTCCTTCTAGTTGTTCAAGTGCGCGTCGTACAGCTTCCCGCTTGCTTGCCCCGGTGGCCCATGCGCGCGAGACTTCTTGAAGCGCCGCGTAGAATATGGGAGCTCGTTGGCGTTCGGTAGGGGTGAGGTATGCATTGCGCGACGAAAGAGCGAGGCCATCTATGGGGTCTCGCGCGGTGGGTATGATGTGCAACCGACTGGGCGTGGGGTGAGGGAGGTGCAAATCGCCAACAAGACGGCGCAGGAGGAGCGCTTGTTGTATGTCCTTCTGACCAAAGTACGCATTGGTTGGCTGTTGACGTATGAGTCTCCGGGAATATACACTAGGGTGTAGTGCGCACTTGGATGATATTAAATAGTTTGGTGACAACAGTGGCGACGCCTCTGAAAAAGGCTGGCCTGCTACGTCCCTCCATCTGCTCCCCGTAACCCTTGACCTCGACAAATGTGCCTTTTTGTTGAGTAACGTCTTGACTGATCCCTGATGGGTACATGTCCTTCACTGACGGCACGAATACGGCGGAAGGCGTGCGCGATGAAGAACTACCAATGGGCTGGTATTCGAGGGTCGAAAGAAGAGAAAGGTCATGCGGAAGAGTACGTGGGTACGTCACAAGGTCTTCGTGAGGCGCAAATTGCGCTGGGTTGACGAAAACAGAGACGACAGTCAACTCGTTCTCCGCGAGTGAGCGTTTTACTAAGGACGCATCAGGCCGACTGCATTCTGTCATGGAATAAGCACACGTACCAAGGGACAAATGACCATCGTGCAGAGCCCCCATGGTAGGCACGAATCCTACAAATTTCTTGTCCTCAAACGCTTTATTCCTCCATAGTCTGTAGTCTTTAATGGTGGTAAAAACGGGTATGCGAGTGGAGACAGACATCTCCCAGCAAAACCTAACCTATGATTAGGGTTCTATATGTCAAATCAAATCTAATACCCGAGCCGAGGATTTCCTTCTTTGGTGTCAACGTTTTTCCCGACCTCCGACCTTCTTTCCCGCTGTGTCAGATTTTGAGTCTTGAGACTAAAGGTGGCTTACACATAACAGGAAGTAATTACACCGTTTGTGTCACGACAGGCCCAGGTGACATCAGGAACGTTCGCCACACTTCCTGAAGAACAACAAGAACGATCCGTCGCCATCGCGTACGCCTCCGACGGATGGACGATGGTGATTATTAATAAGTTAGACCCATACGATTTGATCCCACCGGCTCGGCTGAAAGATGACCGGTGCGGGCAAGGGTGGGGGTCAACCCAGTTTATTTAAAAGCAGCTGCGACGTCGACCGGAAAGTCATCAAAAGATGTCTTCAAAACACTACACACAGATCGTGCTCAATGAACGCCCCATCACAGACATTACGCCTACTACCTTTCGTATTGAGAAGGTGCCCTTCGGTCTCAAGCCTAGTGCGGGTGAAGTCCTCGTACAGGTTAACTGGCTCTCGCTCGACCCCGCTATGCGAGGTTGGTTAAGGGATGCGAGGAGCTATGTTCCCCCTGTCCAAATTGGTGAAGTCATGCGAGCTGCTGGTTTGGCTACCGTCGTGGAGGTAGGAGAAGGCTCTAAGCTCCAACCTGGTGATGTTGTGCAGTGCATGCCTGGTGAGTCACCTAATACCGATGCTCGTCCGGGAACTGTGCTTATGGGCAGGCTGGAGGGAGTTTGTTGTCTTGAAAGAAAAAGAAGCGCAAAAACTTGAGTGAGCACAGTCGATCTTGATTTTGGTTACAGACCGAGAAAGATGTACCAGGATCCCACCAGGAGCCCAGCCACTCGACTTCTTAGGACCACTGGGAGTTACCGGTGCGTAGCTTATAGCGTTTCCGTGAACCCTCATATAATTTGACCACTTCAGGTGGCTTAACGGCTTATTTCGTATGTTGTTGTCCGGGTCCACCTGTGCGTTACTAATTGTGCGAGCCAGGGTCTGTTAGACGTTGCGAAGATCAAGGCTGGTGAGACTCTCGTAGTCTCGGGGGCTGCCGGCGCTGTGGGTTCCGTGGCATGTCAGATCGGCAAAATACACGGCGCGAAAGTCATTGGAATTGCTGGCTCAGACGACAAGTGCCGTTGGCTCAAAGAAGAGCTCAAGATAGACGCAGCCCTGAACTATAAGAGTCCAACGTTCCAGGACGAGTTCAGAAATGCAGTCGGATATCTCGATGTCTTCTTTGACAACGTCGGTGGCGAGATATTGGACTTTGCCTTGACAAGGTTGAACAAGGGAGCGCGCATTGCTTTGTGTGGTGAGTCACGCACAATACATTGGCCAAGGTCACGGTCGTGATCACTGATATTCTTCGTTAGGTGCCATATCCCAGTACAGTGCGTCAATCAGTCAGTACTTGTTCTAATTATTGACGGTCATGTCTACTAGACGCATCCAAGCCAAAGGGGATTTCTGCTTATCTAAATCTCATATCTCAACGAGCGAAGATCGAAGGCTTTCTGGTGTAAGAACACAGCTTCCTCCTTTTGATCAGTGACCGAGAGCGCTATCTCTTAGGTTTGACTACGCCGATCGCTATCCCGAGGCATTGACCAACCTCAGCAAGTGGATTTCTGAGGGCCGTATAATTCGCAAGTTCCACATCGTCGAGGGGTTGGAAAAGGCACCAGAATCGCTCCCCCTGCTGTTCTCTGGGGGGAATACAGGAAAATTGTTTGTTCCTCCGTCATGTTCTCATATCGTTTCTCTGATGTGTTGGACTTTTTAGGGTCGTTCGCGTTTCCGGCTCTGATGCGAAACTTTAAACAGATGGCAGCCGATGTCTATTACGAAGTAGAACTACCTGGTGGCACCTATTCTAAACTGATCCCTTCAATGGGGAAATTGTGTCATATCATGAGGGTCTGTTGAATGCTCGTTGAGATACCAGCAATGTTTCAAGTCCGCAATCTGTTTATCAGTAGCTTGCATCATGTAAGAGTAGAGGTACTCTGAAATCAACTAAATGTAGAACCGATGTTCTCATTACGAGCGCTTTCTGTCTCGCCTCAAATATCGTTCAAATAATGCCTTTGAAATGCCAGACTTAAATTTAATCCACATGCAGTTCCGTCTTCGTCCGCTTCCTCCACTCTCGATACCACAACTGCCATTGGTCCTCGATACCGCTGTCCGACCACACTGCCCAGCCATCCCGTATTCGCAACCACGTGGACACGGAATTCGTCAAAAGGAATGTTCGCGTCTTCCCGAGCAAAGAGTTTGGTCTCCGGGTCGGAATTAGTTCCGTGATGGTATAAAAGCTGAGACCAAAACTGATGCCCATGGAACCTCCCCAGAGTATTTGCGAGACGGAATGGTAGGATAGATGATATCTCCGAAAAGACGTATCAGGTCTTATACGACCAAACTTTGATCTCACGATGATTCGTACCTCGAATAAGCAACTATGATGGCCCATGCGACGATTACAAGATATATCGAGACCTGTGCGGCCAGGTCGACTATTTGATAACCACTCGGTCCGAACTTGTGTTTGAAGTGCAAGTGAAGAATCAGGAAAGTTGCAAAGTACCCCATATTCTGGCTGTGAGAAGAGGGAAAGCCATAGCCGTTGCCCACGCTACCTAGTAGATTAAGGTCACGTCTGTTCTAAACACTCAGCAAGTCCCTGGACATCACCACGTACCTGGGGGACGTCCCTCCTTCACTAGGCGTTTGACGACGAAGTTGAATCCCTCACAGCAGAACTGGCCGACCCACATGTTGATGACGGTGATCTCACGCGTGACGACGGCAAGGGCAGCATACGAAGACTGCTTGTTGTTAGACACGCGGGATAAGGTTTGATGAAACTTGACTCGCCATTAGAAGGATAGGAGAAAGAGTGATGAGGGCCATTGCAAGAGAGAAGTCAGAGGACGAGTCGTCTACACCATCAGGTCAACATCATTGAGAAACGAGGAAGCCTCACAAAGAACATGTGTAAGATCCAAGGATGCAAGAGACATCCTAACCCAAATGACGTCCAAAAATATTCACAAGACCTAGATATCGCAAACTTCGAGTTGGTTACTTGTGCTGAGCGCTAAGAGATGGTTTCAACGTGAGCACTGCCAACCTGCATGCCTGCCTAATCGAGCCATGGCTGTAGCCGCTACACTGTAACTTAGCCGAGTTGAGCTGGCTCAGCCATTTTGAGCCGAACCGTGGCAGTCCTCAGTTTCCATTCTGGGAAAAATCATCCGTGTCACGCTCCGTACGATGCCCACCTCAGCCTATGCAAAAGACACTGCAAACGCGTTGATTGAGGTACGTAAACCGGCTATAGTGCGTCTAGAGTCCCTGAGGCCAGAGGGTCAGGGACCTACAGGACAACCTATGTCATTATTTTACAAACGAAAGCTTGTCTGCGGTTACAAGTTGACACAAGAGTTGACAAGTGCGGTCTTGAGTGCGGTTATCAAGGCGGTTGTGGTATGCCCTTCACTTCTTGTTACACTTCTGAGGCCCATTCAGGGCTTGTTATATAGACAAGTACACTAGTATGAGACGCTTTTTCAATGTGAGTAAGAAAGCTCGGGGAGTCATATAGTAATCCGAGGACTGATACAGAACCACGGGACCGTCGCGCTTGCCTCCCATTCATTCAAGGCTACAAACCGGAAACGAATCTGCACGAGAACATTCGAGAGAATAAGATCATAGTGAATGATGTCGGAAGGAGGTTGTCTGTCCTACATGTATAGTATACTTTGACAGACTTCTCGCAGTGGCACCCAGGGTTGCTCAGCCGATGTATGGGTGTTGAGTGAAAACTTAAGATGTAATAAACTAATATAAGGAGGTTGTAAGCAGTCATAAGTGAATATACTAAGTTAATTGAATATTTTCCTAAGGTGATTATCTCTAACCTCTCCAAGTCCGTACATTATTGCACCAACGTTGCTTCTCGCCTGTAGACCCATGGCTCTCCTATGTTCTGGTTTCTTTGCGGCACCAACTCTTTCTCTTCCCAATGTTGGTGTCTGACCTCTCATTAGTCCAACATTGATCCAATAAAATAATATATCGAGTCGCGCGATCATGTGATGTCGCCAGTCCAGGGATATGAGGTCAAGAAGATCCGATCGACGTTGCTTGCACGCCGTTCTCGGTCCCGATTCTGCTCAACGTTCGCTGGCGGATGTTCGAAGTTGTCCACAGCGGGGGGTTGTATTGGAGGAGGAAAAGGCACCCGAAATGTGAAGTCGCTACTGGGAAATGACTGCTGGCCCTTTGCGAGCTTCCTGCTGCCCCTTGGGGCTTTTCCAGGGCCCCGCCGTCGGGGCGCGGGCGCGTAAATGCATTCTCCCTTTCGTTTGATGCATGCCTTGCATTTTGGCCTATCACCACTGCAGCCGAGTTTCCTTCCTGAGGGATTTGCGTCAACAGAAGAACGGACCACAATGGCGTCCACGAGCAGCCACAATCACACTGCGACTTCTCGTGGGCTTCATTCGAGGCCACTTACCTCTACAGAAATCGCACGCAATTTCCGTCTTCTTCTTGAATCTTCTCAAAGGTCTTTCTTCTTCCAGTATGTTGCTAGCCTTCCGTTTTCCCTTGGACGACATCCTTTTAGGGCTACCTTCATCTGCTATATCCCCTTGGCCAGCTTCGGATGAGGAGCCATCAACTGTTGTGGGTGGCCCTGGCACATCTAGCAATACCGAATCAAGCAGTGGGCTCACGAAATCGTCTGGACTTGAAAGTCCTGGGAGACCACGAAACGTAGCAGGCTGTAAATACGGTTGTTCGTGTGACTGGTCGGTCGCAACACTAGCATTCAGATTCGGGTGGTCGTATGACCGCACGGTAAGTCCTTCATGCTCTGCGACATAGGGTATAAAGCTGATGCGACTGGAAGATGGCTCCGCTAGCGCTCTCTGTGGCCGTGCAAATTGCGGGTTGATCGAGTACCCTGTTCAAATATGATCAACTCGCAAACACGACAAATTTCCAGGTAAGCGTACGGCTTGGAAGAGGATACCCTTCATACTGCTCGAGGGGAACCGGCCCCCAGTCCAAAGAGTGTGTCCTGCGCGGTGAGGAGTAGCCCCCTCCCCAGCTGGAATCGTCAGCGCGCGTATAACTCTCGGCATGGCCAATGCGATGCGGGGGCGGAAAACTTTCGTCCCAAATGGGAGTTTCACTGTGATGTGCGTCGATCTTCCATCCGTTTGTTGTCTCCAGTTTCTTTGTTTCAGAAGGCGGCACCACGGGCTCTCTGGAGGCATCAAGTAGGGGTGGATACGTGTAAACTGCAGGGTCAGTCGTAGACCGCTGCCCACCGGACCAGAGGGCTAGTGTATGGGCTGCAGCGGCCGGTACTCTACGCGATGACGACTGGGGTGCAGACCTGAGATGTCTGTGCAACGTAGGGGGGAGGAAGCTTATGCTAGGGCTCTGAGATCGATCGCGCTCCTCCATAGGTGGTGGACTCTGGGGGAGACTCGTCCTGGCTCGCTGATCTAAAGGGGACACTGGGGGCATTGGACTGGGCTTTCGACGAAGCAATCATTCGCGATAGCCCGAAATGCGGGCGGACGGCGAGGTACAATAGGGGTCAGTCAGATGCTCGAAATTGCCCATAAGGTTTGCTTCCGCAACCACCTGCACGGACCATAAATCTGAGGGGCTACCTCACTGTGATTGCTCCTTCCTCTGGGATTTAATTATATGTTTGATTTGCCATTGAATCGCAATGCGTACGCAGTTCGGCGCGCCTTTCAAGGATCGAGTCGCTAGTCATCTGGCTGGGTCTCGTTACTTCTCCGGTCCCGAATGGTATTACGCCCCGTCTACTGTGTTGCAGGATAAAATGCGTGCTTGAGAATCCCATTTCTTCCAGACCTGTCGTCGTCGGCCATCGTAGCCATGTCCTCATTTGTCCAGCTCACACCGTCATTCAACGACTTCTTACTACGTTACTAAACACCACCATCGAGACCACACAAAATAGCATATCCACACAAAACGCGACCGTGTCGGACGCACCTTTGCAAATGCCGACCTATTTCTCGTCGCTGAAGGCGTTCATATACTCTATATATGTCCTTCGCGACTACTTGAAACTCATGTCTTCAGTGGCATTTTGGAGACCCTTCGTCGCATCTATTCGGCTTCTCACCTCGTGGACCGGTTCTTCATCACAGCGACCTTTGAAAGTGACGACATTGCATTCAGTGAGCAGCCCTTTCCTCATGACTTATTCGTCGGCTGATTGAGGGCCCAGGCTAGATGGTTTGCTGGCTTTCTTCTCTTCCTCAGTGGCGTCGATTCTGGGACGTCCCTGTCAGCACTGTGTCCGTTATGGGTAGACGCTCTAACGCTCTACGAAAATGGGGACGGACACCTGCAACAATGAGGACAACGATCTGTCCGATATTTACCCTCTTATGCTGCAAGTCATGGGATGTGGGTAGATTTGTCACCGTCTCTCGGGTCAAGGAGGAAAGTCGTTGGGGAAACGACAAGTCGACCCTAACCGCCACGTCTGTATCTTCAGCTTTGATCCAGTAGCCTCTTCTCTGAAACTACTCTCACAGCATTTTCTCTCGTGACCGCTCTATCCTTGACACCATGATCCTCGAGGCGAGGGAGAAATGGATGTCCGCAAGAAGCGACAAGATCGATATCTACGCTGGGTTAGTTCGATAATCTTCAAAAGAGTACCTGATTTCAAGTTGTTTGTATTAGGTGGGCGAACATTGGAATCACGTTGCTTCGTGGCCCAAGCGCCCTTTGAACTCGATCGTGCTGGACGAAGGTATCAAAGAGCTGCTCCTCGATCACGCCCGTGACTTTATGAAAAGCAAAAATTTATGCTGAATGGGGTATGTCTCTTGTCTTATTTTCGGTTCCGTGGCATCTAAGCAACGATTTAGGCATCCCCTTCCGGCGTGGATATCTTCTGTATGGGGCTCCTGGGTCTGGCAAGACTTCCATCATCCACAGTCTTGCTGGAGAGCTCGACCTTGGTGTATACATGATTCCCCTCTCCAAAGTTGACGACGCCGGCTTGAACTCGTTGATTTCTTTGCTTCCAGGGCAATGTGTCGCGATCATGGAGGATATTGGTGCAGCATTCACACATGGAATTACTCGTGATATATCTGGTACAGACCTAGAGGATCCCCGGAACCGCGATCTATCGCGACGGGACGACAATGGCGACCCTAAGGTCGATTCCAGTGACGAGCAAGATGGGGGACGAAGTAGCGGTGGTGCCAGTAGATCCAAGCTCACACTCCCGGGACTACTCAATGCCCTCGACGGCATCTTTGCACAGGAAGGCTGCATACTGTTTGCAACTACCAATCGATACCACGCACTCGATTCCGCACTTACGCGTCTGGTCCGCATGGACCTCCATGTTGAGTTCCGTCTTGCTAGCCGTTACCAGACCAGGGAGCTGTACAGACGCTTCTACATTCCGGACACCTCCGAGGCTGAAGCTGCCTCGACGGACGACGACGACGACAGTGAAAATGACGACATACCGAGCGACTCTGGGTATGTCATGTCAACAAAGGAGGACCTCGATCCCACACCACCCGTGCCCAAAAGTGCTGTACGCGACACGCTGCCCAACTACAGTAGTACTGCTCATTCGCCTAGCGCGCCAAAACTGTCAAGGAAGCTGATCGAGCACCTCGCAGAGGGATTCGCATCACGAATACCCGAGCGCGAATTATCGATGGCCAGTTTCCAAGGGTACTTGATGTCGTATAAGACACACCACTTCCAGGCAGTAGATGACGTTGATCAGTGGATCGAGGACACCCGAGAAACACAAGACGGCGGGACCGAGGCAATGGCTGTGCGTGTCCAGGGTCCAGGGATGAGAGTGGAGAAGATCACAGATGGCGCGTATAATAACGGACGTCCTTGTATTTTCCAGCATATCACGACATCATGAGAATAGGACCCACACTTCTGAGTAGAACATACAAATTCTGGAGCGACACCGATTACGGGTCTACGTTTCGTCCGTGAGTGAAAAACCTTTGAAATTTGACAGATCAATCACATTAACCAAAAGTCAGATACGCCCAAAGGCACAGTATGCCTGGCGCAATTCTGCACTGTCCTGTACGTACTGAAATCGATAGATTACATCTTCGCGTGATAGCACAGCTGCTAGGCGCTCAGCGCGCACTGACCTGGCCCGGCCGATCTCAACTGCGAGCGCTGTGAGCGCTTACTAGTACGGTCATAAGCAATTTGAATTTTTGAAGGTACTGCGATTTTTTATATTCTGCGTAAAGACACCGTAAAAAAACGCGTTATCGACACTGACCGTAAACTAGCTACAGCTGAGTGCATCTGAAATTCTGAGTCGGCCATTTGCGTGGGGAGCCTGCAGGACTACTTACATAGAGTGTACGTAGGTAGTCAGGCCGCCCTTGAGGCTGTTCTGAGTCTCCTGAAGTGCGGCGGTGCCGGAAGTTGACTCCTGTAACCGCGTACGTTGACTCAGAAGTCAGCGCCTTTCAGTGAGTGAGTCACTACTCAATTAGTCATTCGGGTCTCTCTCCGGTCCCTCATGGCATCGCGTTCAGCTTGCTGGCTTGCGGGTATAAAATGTGTGCTTGAGAATCCCATTTCTCCCATCCAGACCCGTTGGCGTTGGCCATCGTAGCCATGTCCTCACTTGTTCAGCTCACGTCTATCGTTCAACCTCTTCTTACGCTACTAAACAAAAGCGTCGAGACCACGCAAGAGAGCACATTCACAAACGCAACGCAAAATGCAACGGCGTCGGACGCACCTTTGCGTATGCCGACCGATTTCTCGTCGCTGATGGGGTTCATATACTCCATATCCGCCCTTCGCGACTACTTGAAGCTCATTGTCCTCGGTGGTGCTCTGGAGACCCTTCGTCGTCTCTATTCGTCTTCTTACTCGAATTTCGTGGACCGGCTCTTCATCACGGCGACCTTCGAAAGCGACGACGTGGCATTCAGTAAGCAACTTTTTCCTCACGGCTTATTTATCCGACTGATTGAGGGTTCAGGCTGGATGATGTTCTGGCTTTCTTCTCTTCCTCAGTGGCGTCAATTCCGAGATTTCTCGGTCAGCACCGGGGACTTTGCTCTGGGTGGAGATGCCCTAACGCTCTACGAGGACGAGGACGAACACTTGCAACAACGGAGAAAACGATCTGTCCGATATCTGCCATCTTATAACGCAAGTTATCGGATGTGGCATAAGGGTAGATATGTCACGGTCTCTCGTGTCAAGGAGGAAAGTCGTTGGTACTCGGACAAGTCGACCCTGACCATCACGTCCGTATCTTTGGCTTTTATTCAGCAGCCTCTTCTCTGAAACTACTCTCACAGCATTTTCTCTCGTGACCGCTCTGTCCTCGACACCATGATCCTTGAAGCGAGGGAGAAATGGATGTCCGCAAGAAGCGACAAGATCGATATTTACGCCAGTGAAAAGTTAGTTCGGTAATCCCCAAAAAGAATCGTCCGTTGATGTTGTTTGTACCAGGTACGGCGATGATTGGAATCATGTTGCTTCGCGGCCCAAGCGTCCTTTGAATTCGATCGTGCTGGACGAAGGTACCAAGGAGCTGCTTCTCGATGACGCACGCGACTTTATGAAAAGCAAGAAATGGTATGCTGATCGGGGTACGTCTCTTGTCTTGTTTTCGGCTTCATGGTATCTAACCAATACATTTAGGCATTCCTTTCCGGCGTGGATACCTCTTATATGGGGCTCCTGGATCTGGCAAGACTTCTATCATTCACAGTCTTGCTGGGGAGCTCGGCCTTGATATATACATACTTTCCCTCTCCAAAACTGGCCTTGACGATGCCAGCCTGAACTCGCTGATTTGTTCACTTCCGGAGCAATGTGTCGCGATCATGGAGGATATTGATGCGGCGTTCACGCATGGAATTACTCGTGATATATCCGGTACAGACCTCGAGGATCCCCGGATCCGCGATCCATCACGACAGGGCGATGATGATAACCCTGAGGATTCCCCCAATGACAAGCGGGATGGGGCACGAACTAGCGGCGTCGATTCTGGATGCAAGATCACCCTCTCGGGACTACTCAATGCGCTTGACGGCATCTCAGCGCAGGAAGGCCGCATACTGTTTGCAACTACCAATCGATACCACACACTGGATCCCGCACTCACGCGTCCGGGCCGCATGGATCTCCATGTCGAGTTCCGTCTTGCTAGCCGTTACCAAGCCAGTGAGTTGTACAAGCGCTTCTACCTCCCGGGCACCTCCGAGGTCGAAGGCGCCACGACGGACGAGGACGAAGGTGATGCGGTGCCTACTAGCGACTCCGGGTATGTCACGCCAACAAAGGAGGGTCCCAGTCCCACACCAACCGCGCCGAAGAGTATTGTACAAGACGCGCCACCCAACTACAGCGGTGCCACTCACTCGACGAGCGCGCCAAAATTGTCGAGGAAGCGGGTCGAGCACTTCGCAGAACGATTCGCGTCGCAGATACCCGAGCGCGAATTCTCGATGGCCAGTCTGCAAGGGTACTTGATGTCGTATAAGACACGCCCCTTCCAGGCAATAGACGGTGTTGAGCAGTGGATCAAGGATACCCGAGAAGCACGAGACCGCAGAGCCGACGCCAGGGCTGGGCGTGCCCAGGCGTGAGAGCGGAGAAAGTAATGGATGGCGCGTATAACGGATACTCTTGTAGTTTTACAACTCTAGTATATGATCTTGCATAGATTCATTGCACTTCATGGGGATACTGTACAGTGGGGCTCACTTCTGAGTAATATACCGATTATGCTTTCGATTAAAGGTCTATGAACCAAGAAAGAATTCTTGGTAGACTGGTGACCGCGTGACCGTGAGAACCATGTTTATTTTCCCTGCGCTAGCCCTGCGCTAGGTGCAATGGCGTCTCGCCTTCATCCGTTCCCCGCGTTAGCGCTTGCACCGTTGTCAAGAAGCACCCTTGAAATCTCGGAATTTTCTTTGAAAGCTCCTAAATGTAACGGGGTCCATTGGTTCTTTTTCCGTGCATTCACGTCTACACCGTGCTCCAGTAATAGTTGTGCGATACCAACACCGTGTCCTTGGAGGTCATATTCGGAGTCACCTCGCGAAACTAGGTGCGATGGGGTCTTGCCTTGCTCGTTCTCCGCGTCCGCGCTTGCACCATGATACCTGGGCGATCTCGAGCCTCTCCATGAAAGCTGCCGAATGTAATGCGGTGCTGCCGTCTGTGTCCTGGGCATGGATGTCCACACCGCGGTCCAGCAATAACCGTGCAATGCCGACACCGTATTCTTGAGAGTCAAATTTGCCTCGTATAACTAGATGCAACGGCGTTTCGCCACGCTCGTTTTCCGCGTTCACGTTTGCACCATAATCGAAAAGTACCCTTACGATCTCGGGCCTCCCCCTGAAAGCTGCTAAATGTAATAGGGTGGTCTCGTTACTCTCCGGTCCCGAATGGTATTGCGCCGTCTACTGGGTTGCAGGATCATAAAATGCGTGCTTGAGAATCCCATTTCTTCCAGACCTGTCGTAAAGGCTATCTAGCCATGTCCTTATTTGTCCAGCTCACGACCGTCATTCAACCTCTTTTTTTTTTTTTTTTTTTTTTTTTTTTTTTTTTTTTGGATCCATTTATATTCCGGGATACATATCAGAGATACAGACCGGTCGTAGCTAATGAACACTACACTTATGAGAAATGGTTCGAGAGGTGCCCCACAACGCGTAACATAATTGAAAGGAAACGAGTCGACGAAGCGTGATTCAAATGTCAATGGCCCCCCACAAGGGACGGCGAGGTCGTACGGTTACAGAGTCCGATTTGTCAGCGAACGGTTTTTAGGCCGCGGATTAGTCCGAGTCACAACAAAGCGAAACAGAAAAGGTAAAATTTAAATACCTCCGTGTGTCAACCTTACCTAGTCGGGTTCGGGAGGCACGGGTAGGGGAGGGCCGGTTTCTGGGCAGGAAAGCGCGCGCGTCTGATCAAAGAAGTCCAGCAGCATCTTGATACCCTTGCGGGTACCCAGGAGCGAACTGAACGGAAGTGGCTGATGGTGTGGGCGGGTCGGTAATATGCCCGAGTCGATCCGCGCTTGAACGTAGCGCGGACACTCTAACACCACGTGGATGGAGTCCCGGACCTCCGCGCCGCATGGGCATGATATGTTTTCCAGGGGGTTGTTGGTTCTGAAGCGTTGCATGTATGTGCCCGTGAACGCGTGGTCGGTCGCCACCTGCATGATGGTGGATGTGGTGCGGCGCGTGTGTTTGGCACGGCGGCGACCATTGGGTAACTTCTCTGCAGCCACCGCTAGCTGCCAGAGGGGGTGTGGGTGCTTCGGGTCGGGGGGGTGTATGTCGGAGTAGCACTGATGGAACGGGAGTGCTTCCCCTAAGACCCGGGATCGAAAAACGGGGATGAGGCGGTTGGCTTGCCACCTGTGTCCCCAGGCGTTAAACGCCAGTGTTCGTGCGCGCGCCTTCTGGAATGACGCCGAGTTGATACGATTGAGCCCGTCAGGCGGGTCTCGTGTGCAGCCCTGGGCCGCCCAGTCCCGTGCCAACGTCTGCCCTCCTAGTTCAGCATCCACAGGAGTCCATACGAAGAAGAGACGGAAGTTAGCGAAGCGCATAGCCAACGTGGTTAGCGCCTGATTGGTCATCAGCGCGTGGGCCTGCGCCGTTCGAGATAGGGGGTTCTTAACCCCATGGATAGCCGAATTCGAGTTAGTAAATACGTATATCAAATCCGGAGGGGGCACCTCGTCCGAGAACATCATGGCTAAGGCCTCCACAGTCTTAGCGAGCCCGAAGGCGTCCGCGTCGAACTGCAAGAGTCCCTCGCCCGCCACCCAGACCCTGTGCGTCGGATCCGCTCCCCCTCGTTCGAAGGTGGCTGCCGCCGCGCCCACCTCTTTGCCGTCGCCGCGTCCCTGTGAGGACACCTTGGCTTGGACGTGGATGATCAGAGCGTCCTGGGCCGTCGCATCTCGCACTAAGGCGCGCGTCCAGTCCTTTCGCTCCCCAGGGTCTCCCACCCCGATGTGCGTGACCTGACCCACCCAGTTGGGAACCTCCCAGGGGGCCGATGCTGCTACGTCGACACGCGGCCCGTCTGAGGGGACACGCGCGGCGAGAGCCTCCAATGACGTGGGGGCGCGTTTGCGTCGGCCGGGCCCGACAGTTGAACCAGGGACCGTCTCGTGAAAGTCCCCCCGGCTTGGCACATACCACTCCGGACCCAGGTGGCGGAGCAGTTGCGATGCGCGAGGTAACCTGTATAAACGCAAGGCAGACGTGTGGGTCAGTTTTTCCAAGTACACGCTCATAGGGAGCATGCGCGTGAAAACTAGAAGGGGCTCCCGCGGCGCCGTGCGGAAGGAGCCCGTTACCACTTTTACCATTTCGTTTTGGACCACCTGGAGTTTCTTGATGAGGCCCGCCACTCCCTTAGGCTTGTACCATAATTGGCAGCCATAAGAGAGGACGGGCAAACAGACGGCGTTCATTACGAGCCGCCAGTTTGCCATCGAGAGTCCTCGTATGGTGTTCCCAAGGACCGAGAGCGCTCTGATCGAGGCCCTGGCCCTATTGCACATGATGGTCACGTGCGGGTCCCAATTGAGTCGCCGGTGGATGAAGAACCCGAGGTATCTCAGGACTTCCGCCGGCCGCACCCGATAGTCCCCCCCGCCTCCTGGGAGGGTTAACTCGGTTGGGGGGGGGATGGGGTTACGCTCCCTAGGTCGTTGGAAGAAGAGCAGTTCAGTCTTTTCCGGCTCGATGGCCAGTCCAGACGTGCGGAGCCACTCTTCACAGACGGTATACCTAGCGCGGAGTAGGGTCGTCACACCCTCCCACGTTTCGGCGCACGCGAATAGCATGCCGTCGTCTACGTACATGCCCAAAGACGAGGCGTTCCAGTTCCTCATCTTATGCATCAGGGCTGACGTGTAGATGATCGAGAGGACCGGGGACATGGGTGAGCCTTGCGGCACTCCCACGGGTTGTCCCTGTTCCTCCGAGAGCCTCCCGTTGAACCGAAGTCGCACTCTCCGGTCCGCGAGGAAGCTCCCTAACCAGTTCGTCTCTTCGGGAGAGAAGCCCATGCCCTCCACAATGGAGCAGAGCCGTCCGTGGTTCACGTGATCGAAGAACCCTTGGACGTCGAACAGGAGGATCCCGCATTTGAGTCCGGCGCTGTGAGCAGCCTGGACGTTGTGGATTAGGGTGAGGCCCGCGTCGAGGCAGGAGGAGTGCGCCCGCCCACCAAACTGGTTGGTGGGTATGAGCTCCTCCGTTACCAACGCGTGCTGGATGCGCTTGGCGAACACCTTCTCCAGAAGCTTTGACATGCATTCTAGGAGTGAGATGGGTCGGTGTGCCTTCGCGAGCGTGTAGTCGGGCCGATCCGGTTTAGGGATGACCACGACCACGGCGCTCTTCCAGCGGGCCGGGTGGTGACCTAGATTGATGCAGGCCTCAAAGAGGTTGGTCAGTGTCTTTCCGATGCCGGCCCACCCCTCGTCTTCTGGATTGCCCCAGGTGTTCTTGAGCAGCCTCCATCCGATGCCCGATGAGCCGGGTGCGGAGTTATCGGCTGCCGCCATGAGGAGCCCACGCGTCTCTTCCTCCGTCAGAGGCTGTCGAGCGCGCGTGGGCCGAGGGGGTGGGTCGCCAGGCAGGTGGTGTGGGATCGGTTCTCGTTCCTTCGCAAAGAAGCGCGCACCTAATATCCCTGCCATCTGCTCGTGCTCGAACTGGAGCTCTCCATCCTGATCCTTCAGGGCTGGAATGAGTGAGGTGCGCCTGCCATGTCTCCAGGCCGCTACCTCCCACACGTTGGCGGCGGTGATGTGCTGATCCGCCCATGTTCGTTTGGCCAACCGCACCGCCTTCTTGAGGGCGCGGTTGGCGTCGTTCTTTTCTTGGCTCGTTGCGGCTACCCGCACCCGTGCCACTGCATCCGCGCATTCGTCGTTCCACCACCGTTCCGCTCGGGCCTTGTTGCGCCCTTTGCGTTTCATGGTGGCGAGGCAGGCGGTGTTGAATGCCTCGTAGACGAGATCGAGCACCGTGTCGATTTCCGCGACGGAGCGCGGCGGTGCGTGGAGGACGGGCGAGTGTAGCTCCATGAGGCGGTACCACTCGAGCCACAATTCTCCGTCGATGTCGAGGTCGAACGCGTTGGTGACGTCCTGGGTCGGGCCCTTGAACGGGGTGCGGGTGGTTGCCATGGTGCGGATAAGCGCGTGGTCAGACCCCAACGAGTCCTCCCAGTTGACTTCCGCTCCCATGAACGTCCCTTGGCATACCGCGGCGAAGTTCCTCCAGTGGAGATCCAGCGTGCTGTCCCGCTGGTTCTGCGCCACTGTGCCTCTTCGCGTCGGCTTCCCAGGGATGTTGAGCAGCTCTAAGGTTTGGGTGGCCGCCCATTCCTCAAAGCGCTGCACGTGGTTCGATGGGGCCCAGCCGATTGGAGACCACGTCCGGCTGTGCATGTTGAAGTCCCCCATGAGAAGGGTGGGCGTGCCGTCCCAGAGGAACTGAAGTCGTTGGAGGCTTCATTCAACCTCTTCTTACTACGCTACCAAACATCACCATCGAGACCACACAAAATGGCACATTCACGAACTTGAACGCAACACAAAATGCGACCGTGTCGGACGCACCTATTTCTCGTCGCTGAAGGCGTTCATATATTCTATATATGCCCTTCGCGGCTATTTAAAACTCATTGTCCTCGGTGGCGCTTTGGAGACTCTTCGTCATTTCTATTCGGTTTCTCATCTCGCGGACCAATTCTTCGTCATGGCGACCTTCGAAAGTGACGACATGGCATTCAGTGAGCAGCCTTTTCTTCATGGCCTATTCGTCGACTGATTGAGAATTCAGGCTGGATGATGTCCTGGCTTTCTTCTCTTCCTCAGTGGCGTCGATTCCGGGACGTCTCTGTCAGCACTGTATTCGTTATGGGTAGAGACGCTCTATATCACTGTCTCTCCGAGTAGGAAAGTCGTCGGGGAAACGACAAGTCGACCCTGAGCGTCACGTCTGTACCTTCGGCTCTGGTCCAGTAGCCTCTTCTCTGAAACTACTCTCGCAGCATTTTCTCTTGTGGCTCTATCCTTGATACCATGATCCTCGAGGCGAGGGAGAAATGGTGTCCGCAAGATGCGACAAGATCGATATTTACGCTGGTGATAGGTTAGTTCGATAATCTTCAAAAGAGTACCTGTTGATATCAAGTTATTTGTACCGGGTACGGCGAACATTGGAATCACGTTGCTTCGCGGCCCAAGAGCCCTTTGAACTTGATCATGCTGGACGAAGGCATCAAAGAGCTGCTCCTCGATGATGGTCGTGACTTTATGAAAGCAAAAAATGGTATGCTAAACGGGGTATGTCTCTTTCTTGTTTCGGTTCCGTGGCATCTAAGCAACGATTTAGGCATTCCTTTCCGGCGTGGATATCTTCTGTATATGTGGCTCCTGGGTCTGGCAAGACTTCCATCATTCACAGTCTCGCTGGAGAGCTCGGCCTTGGTGTATACATGGTTTCCCTCTCCAAAGTTGAGGATGCGGGCTTGAACTCGTTGATCTCTTTGCTTCCGGAGCAATGCGTCGCGATCATGGAGGATATTGATGCGGCATTCACACAAGGAATTACTCGTGATATATCTGGTACAGAGCTAGAGGATCTCCGGATCCGCAATCTATTGCAACGGGACGACGATGGCGACCCTAAGGACGATCCTAATAACAAGCAAATAGGGGACGAAGTGGCGGTGGCGAGTCTGAATCCAGTAGATCCATTGACAAGCCCACACCCACGGGACTACTTAACGCCCTCGACGGCATCTCTGCACAGGAAGGCCTCATATTGATTGCAACTACCAATCGATACCACGCACCCGATCCCGCGCTTACGCGTCCAGGCCGCATGGGCCCCCACGTTGAGTTCCGTCTTGGTAGCCGTTACCAGGCCAGGGAGCTGTACAGATGCTCCTACATTCCGGACACCTCCGAGGCTGAAGCTGCCTCGACGGACGACGACAACGACAGCGAAAATGATGACGTACCCAGCGACTCTGGGTATGTCACACCAACAAAGGAAGACCCCGATCTCACACCACCCGCGCCTAAAAGTGCTATACGCGACACGCCACCCAACTACAGCAGTACTCTTCATTCGCCTAGCACGCCAAAACTGTCAAGGAAGCTGGTCGAGCACCTCGCAGAGGGATTCGCATCACGGATACCCGAGCGCGAATTCTCAATGGCGAGTTTGCAAGGGTATGACGTCGTATAAGACACACCACTTCCAGGCAGTAGATGACGTTGATCAGTGGATCGAGGACACTCGAGAAGCACGAGACGGCAGGACCGAGGTAAGGGCTTTGCGTGTCCAGAGATGAGAGTGGAGAGGGTTATCCTAGTGTTATCCTTGTATTTTTGACAACACTGCAGCCATCTCAACTGTGGGCGCTTACTAGTACGATCATAAGCAATTTGAAATTTGCAGGTTACCGCAATTTTTTCATTACGCAGAATAAGACACGCGTTATTGAGATACAGTTGAGTGTGTCTAAAATCCTGAGTCGGCCATTTACGTGGGGCACTTGCAGGACAACTTACATGGAAATAAGACCACGCAGCTCAGACCCCTGCTCTGAAATAGGGCCCGACGTTACAGAGTACTGCCACTTGAGGCTGACCAGTGCCGGAAGTTGACTCCTGTAACTACGCGTTCGGAGTCAGTAACTACGCATTCTATCAACTTCTATGATACGCGTTCGGGGTCAGCGCCTTTCAGTGAGTCACTAGCCACCTAGTCATTCGGGTCTCGTTCTCTCCGGTCCCTCAATGCCATGGCATTGCGTCCTGCTTGCTGGCTTGCGGGTATAAAATGTGTGCTTGAGAATCCCATTTATTTCATCCAGACCCGTTGGGATTAGCCACCGTAGCCATGTTCTCACTTGTTCAGCTCACGTCTATCGTCCAACCTCTCCTTACGCTCCTAAACAACACCGTCGAGACCACACAAGATACCACATTCACGAATGCAACACAAAATGCGACCATGTCGGATGCACCTTTGCGAATGCCGACCGATTTCTCCTCACTGTTGGCGTTCATATACTCTATGTCTGCTCTCCGCGACTACTTGAAGCTCATTGTCCTCGGTGGTGCTTTGGAGACCCTTCGTCGTCTCTATTCGTCTTCTTACTCGAATTTCGTGGACCGGCTCTTCATCACGGCGACCTTCGAAAGCGACGACGTGGCATTCAGTAAGCGGCCCTTTCCTCATGGCTTGTTCATACGACTGATTGAGGGTTCAGGCTGGATGATGTTCTGGCTTTCTTCTCTTCCTCAGTGGCGTAAATTCCGGGATTTCTCAGTCAGCACCGATAACTTCGCTCTGGGCGACGATGCCCTAATACTCTACGAGAATGAGGATGATCCCTTGCAACAACGGAGAAAACGATTTGTTCGATATCTACCCTCTTATAACGCAAGCTACCGGATGTGGTATAAGGGTAGATATGTCACGGTCTCTCGGGTCAAGGAGGAAAGTCGTTGGTACTCGGACAAGTCGACCCTGACCATCACGTCCGTATCTTTGGCTTTTATCCAGTAGCCTCTTCTCTGAAACTACTCTCACAGCATTTTCTCTCGTGATCGCTCTGTCCTCGACACCATGATCCTTGAAGCGAGGGAGAGATGGATGTCTGCGAGAAGCGACAAGATCGATATTTACGCCAGTGAAAAGTTAGTTCGGTAATCCCCAAAAAGAATCTTCCATTGATGTTGTTTGTATCAGGTACGGCGATGATTGGAATCATGTTGCTTCGCGACCCAAGCGTCCTTTGAATTCGATCGTGCTGGACGAAGGTACCAAGGAGCTGCTTCTCGATGACGCACGCGACTTTATGAAAAGCAAGAAATGGTATGCTGACCGGGGTACGTCTCTTGTCTTGTTTTCGGTTCCGTGGTATCTAACCAATACATTTAGGCATTCCTTTCCGGCGTGGATACCTCTTGTATGGGGCTCCCGGATCTGGCAAGACTTCTATCATTCACAGTCTTGCTGGAGAGCTCGGCCTTGATATATACATACTTTCCCTCTCCAAAACTGGCCTTGACGATGCCAGCCTGAACTCGCTGATTTGTTCACTTCCGGAGCAATGTGTCGCGATCATGGAGGATATTGATGCGGCGTTCACGCATGGAATTACTCGTGATATATCCGGTACAGACCTCGAGGATCCCCGGATCCGCGATCCATCACGACAGGGCGATGATGATAACCCTGAGGATTCCCCCAATGACAAGCGGGATGGGGCACGAACTAGCGGCGTCGAGTCTGGATGCAAGATCACCCTCTCGGGACTACTCAATGCGCTTGACGGCATCTCAGCGCAGGAAGGCCGCATACTGTTTGCAACTACCAATCGATACCACACACTGGATCCCGCACTCACGCGTCCGGGCCGCATGGACCTCCACGTCGAGTTCCGTCTTGCTAGCTGTTACCAAGCCGGTGAGTTGTACAAGCGCTTCTACCTCCCGGGCACCTCCGAGGTCGAAGGCGCCTCGAAGAACGAGGAGGATGAAGGTGACGCGGTGCCTAGTGACTCCGGGTATGTCACACCGACAAAGGAGGGCCCCAGTCCCACACCAACTACACCGAAGAGTATCGTACAAGACGCGCCGCGCAACTACAGCGGTGCCACTCACTCGACGAGCGCGCCAAAATTGTCGAGGAAGCGGGTCGAGGACCTCGCGGAACGATTCGCGTCGCAGATACCCGAGCGCGAATTCTCGATGGCCAGTCTGCAAGGGTACTTGATGTCGTATAAGACACGGCCCTCCCAGGCAGTGGACGATGTTGAGCAGTGGATCAAGGATACCCGAGAAGCACGAGACCGCAGAGCCGCAAGGGCTGGGCGTGCCCAGGCGTGAGAGTGGAGAAAGTAATGGATGGTATAACAGATACTCTTGTTCAACACTTCAGCATATCTTGCATAAATAAATTGCCCCTCATGGGATACTGTACAGGATCCACCGTTCTGAGTGATATACCGATTAAGCTTTTGATTAGGGATCTAAACGATAAGTTCCATGTCCGTGAATGAACCAAGAATAAGAATGAACAGCCCTTGGCACGATCAAGTCGAATACGTGATCATAATGTCTAGCGCAGTGATGTGTACATTCTGATTTCGACATGTTCATGTCTTTGTGATATGTATGTACGCTAACACGAGCTGAGAACTGGGAGGCTCAGGCTAGGCGGGCGAGGTCAAACACTCGTCCTACATAGCTATAAAGCTCTCCCACTGGCATCACTCCCATACGACCATCGACTCTCACGGCGGTGTGTACAGTACCCGACTCAAGCCCTGTCACCATCATGCTGTGTCCCAAGTCTCTCCTTGTCTAACCGAATAATTATCTGCTGTGACACGGAACATAAGAAGGTTGTAATGTGATGTGATGCCCGGGCCCGAGCAGTGTGAGGTATATTTTGTATCAAAGACGTACTCTGCAAGCGATCACTGGAACGAGTTGCCAGTGGAAACTGCAGATCACGTTTGCATCGTGCCACGGTGCAGACGTCAATGCAAAGGATAAGAGCAACCAGACTGTGTTGCACCTGGCGTCTTCAGAGGGGGATCTTGGAATTGTGCAGCTGTTGATCCAGTCCGGGGCGGATGTGAACGCGCAGGGTGAGAGCCACAGCACGCCGTTGCATCTAGCGTTGTTTACTAGAGTGAGTGCCGAAGCCATGTGGCTATTGGCCCAGCATATCTGACGCAAACGAATAGGGAACCTACCTCAGGCCATTAGTCAAGATATTGTCCAAATCGAAGGTCGAAACTGCACGGCTATTGATCCAGCATGGGGCAGACGTCAATGCACGAAGTTGGCTGCACTTGACGCCTTTAGATCTGGCACTGTCCGCGAGGACTAGTGCGGTACGGAGAACTCGTTTGCACCTGACGTCATCCGGGGAATGCCGAAACTGACGGGGCACTGGCAGATGTACAAGACTGGACCTGTTCCATGCCCTTACATCTGGCTGACGAAACGCAGCGGGCTGGCACACCACGTTAAACGACTGCAGTGCGAGGAGCGCATGAGGCGTCTTAATTGCATCGTGAGGACTGTAGTATACATACACGTGAAATAGATGTGCAGTCACCCGCACTACGTTAGAAACGATCGTAAAACTCTTAGACTTCTCAACTAAGGTCCGAGGAAGATCGAGGATTGTCCCTGATCATAGTCACTAAAGATCGGGATGCGAGACCCCTCTCACGTCTCATCTCTACTCATTCCTGACGCCAAGGCAACTCGTGCGCGTGGGCGCATAAGCATCATTTCAACACTGGCATCATCCGCGGGGAGTGCTGAAATTGTACAGCTAATGATCCAGCGTGGTGCGGACGTAGGCGCACGAGATGACAGCGGTCGACGCCTGTCGACGCCTTTACATCTGGCATCGTCCAAGGGGAGTCCCGAAACTCTGCGGCTCTTGATCCAGCACGGGGCGGATGTCGTGCGGAGACTGTGCGGCTATTGATCCAGCACGGGCAGATGCGACTACGAAAGATGACAGTGACTCGACGCCTTTGCACTTGGCATCGCCCGAAGGGAGTGTTGAAATTGTGCAGGTATTGATGGAGCGTGAGGTGGGTCTCAATGTATATGATGTGGTCACAAGATGCCGTTGCATCTGGCGTTGTCTCTGCAAAGTGCCGATACTGTGTGGCCGACTAGTCTAGCATGGGGCTGACACGACAGACAGGACAATTACCACCTCGTGCCATTCCCTCAGCAGTTGTCGGATGGAAAGGTCGAAACTATTCAGTTATTGATCCAGCACGGAGCAGATGTTACCGGACAGGATGACAGCCGACAAACGCCTTTGCATCTGGCATCATCTATGGGGCATGCCGACATTGCGCAGCTATTGCTCAGCGCAGGGCAGATATCAACGCGCAAAATAATAGCCGCGAGACGCCAATGCACCTGGCGTCGTCCGAGCGTAGTGCCGAAACTGTGCAACTGTTGGTTATGGCTGGGCCGCATGTGATCGCGGAGGACGATACCCACTCGACCCCTTTGCATGTGGCATCGCCCATGGAGAAATTATGCGGCTGTTGATCCAACACGGGGCAGATGCCGACGCTCGAAACAAGGACCGCAAGACACCGTTACATCTGGTGTCATCCGAGCGTAGTGCAGAAATTGTGCAGCTGTTGATCCAGCGCGGAGGGGATGTGAGCGCGGAGGGGACGTGAGTGCGGAGGACGACACCTACTCGACGCCTTTGCATCTGGCGTCGTCCTCGAGCAGTGCTGACACTGTGAAGATACTGATCCTCCACGGCGCGGATGTGAACGCACGAGACGGAAGCCACGATATACCATTGCACCTGGAATCGTCCCAATGGAACCCCCGGCCAATGTAGATGCAAAGAGCATGGCAGGGGCTATACCGCGCTTCAGGTTGCGTCGTCAAGAGAGATTGAGCAGTTGTTGGCAGACCATCGCGCGAGGAGAAATTGTCGTTCAGAAACCGGAGTGTCGCACTGATTCCTGTGCTAAGTGCCAACGTAAGTATGTATCAGTAGGCCCGTCAGGAAACTCGTAAAAAAAGTGCGCCCTCAGTTGTAAGCGATACAGCACTTCCTCCGCCGAAGTTATCGTCATCAACGTACTTTATCAATGGATGAGTGACCAAGGCAAGTACGTGTGTAACAGAGCCGCGGGCGTCTTTGCACGACAAAAAAGTCTAATGTGTAACATGTACTGCATTCAACCTGCCAGTGGAGGACAAAGTGCAAAGCAAAGACGAAACAGGGAAGGGTCTGAGTCACGTGACAACTTTACTCAGTGCAATTTAACTGTGTCCTTTTGCTTTTGGCACGTGTCCATGTCGTTCAACTTGAAAGGGCCAAAGACCTGGAGCGAAGACAAGAAACAAAGGAAGGCAAGAAGACTTTAAGAAGGGTACACGGGAATACAGTTTGGTGCGGAGACTCCATTTTCACACACTAACAACTACCAACTTCAGTCGAGACAGCCCAAGTCCCAGATCGATATATAACAAAACCATTCCGATGACCAGCCAGCTCGACGACAAACCACCCACTTCGTCAGCCTCACTACGACATGCCTATCTACCCCTCTGGAAGTGGAAACGAGTAGTATTCGTGGAAGTGCCCCCAATCCTGCCTCATCAGCGCCGCAACTTGGTTCAGCAATTTGCAATCCTTCTTGTGATCTGACCAGTCACCTACTTGGCAATCCTACATGCGAACAACTGTCAGCTCTTGAGTTCGTTGTGCATGATGTCCAGAGCCCTGTGGCTGGCCGCTCACCTTGCTGCAGTACCAGGTAACGTGACAACGAGAGCAACACTGACGAGCGCTAGCTGTCGTATTGCATTTTTTACAGGCGGGGACGCCGTCCGATTGGGAAAGACTACTCGAAACGCGATCGCTGAGAGCGAGGAGTCGCTCCAATTTACAAGGGAAGAACTAAGTAGGTTGATCTTTTAGAGGGTTCCCTTCCAATAGAATGGATGCTATGTATTACCTGCACGCAGTCTGCATCTTCAATTCTAAACCCGACGGATCCATCTGCAAAGCCATGCTGCTGGGCGTAAAGAATAGCGATTGTGTTTCCCTTGTTGGTGAGGTGCTTGGGCACATTACTATGGACGGGGAAGTTGGACATTCCAGGTGTGAAGGTTGTGAAGGTTCCTCGATGTTGATGTGAATCAAGATAAAAACTGGTGGTGACGTTGTCGCCCCTTTTGTCCTTTACTGTAAGACATAGTCGAGTGAAGACTACGCTCTCTGTGATTTCGCCTAGATAACACCAATGGCGTATAGGAGCATAGACACCCTCTTCACGTTCGCGGTAGTAGGCATAGGGAATGTCGTCTTCGTAAGGGCATTCCCTGAAGGAGGGGAACGCTTTCTCGTCTCGAAGATTGGTGCTTGTGGGTACCAAGCGTCCTGTCATTGTTCGAACTGAAGTGAGTAGAGCTGGTCTAAGGCGGAGCGAGGCACGAGCTGAGGCCCTCAGCATAGAGTGAGCGAAGGAATGAGGCGGCACGTGTTCATTCTTCTCTTGCGTACCGCCAGTGTCCGCGTTTTTTCATCGGGTTCAAAGGATCGGAACACTTTTCTTTCGTCCTGCCGCACCAGAAAATCCAAGAGAAAATCGCCATAGGACACGAAACCCACAGTTCCGACTCGACACTCATCGGCTCGATCCGGGTGGCCCGCCGACCCGTCGCTGATGCGCGACTTCGCTTCGGACTTCGCACACAAAGCCCGATTGAGAAGCACCGCCCCCATTTTCTTCCATATCGCTTACATAGACGTTCGCTACCCCTAGTAGTACACTCAAGGACTTACTGTAATACCATTCGACTTTCGCCGCGTCCCTCCAGGCGTTTATCCGTCCTTCTGTGGGTCCTGCCTGTGGCGTCACCACTTGGAGCCAAAAGCTGCACAGATGATCTTTTCCCTGGGTGGGCGAAGCCATGAACTCGACATTCAGCACTAGGCAATGACCTAGCATCCCAGACAAGGTGAGAGCGGTCTCGTCGCGTCCGCCATGACTTCGAGAATGGTTCAATGCCTAACAGCCTGCTCAGCCAAAATTCCAACGGACAGGCACTCGCAGCACACAAATGACCTGCCGCTTGGTGCACTCAAAGCAATGGTACCAAATAGCAGATCGGGTACCATCCACCGCGACGACTCGGCAACTAAATATCAACTAAAACAGGTACGTAGCCGACTTTTTTTCATCCTGGTGGCATAGATCTCAGTGCAGAGAGCCGAGTGTTGGCAAGAGCTTCGAGGCTCAGTTGTGTACCGCCAGAGGTGTCACGTACCTTGGGTACGCCGGTCCTGACCGTCCTGCACGTTGGGATTTGAGAAGGCGCCCAGTCCCTCCCGTTGCGAACTTGCGCCAGGACTCAGTGAACCGCGCGCCGTGGGGCGGAATGCCACCGTCGTGGTGCCCGCGATCCCGCAGGATCGCGACGGACCCGTCCTGATATGCGGGTGCCCGATGCATGCTGGGTTGTTGAGCGCTGCTTCTTGCACGCGGAGGTCGGGAGGGCGTGTGCGACGCGTAGAACCTGCACCGCAAGGTGAGAGGAACCCGGGATCAATACCAACTGTGCGATATACCACTCGTCAGCTCGGGACATATCCCGACCAAGGGAAATACTCTGGGTCTACTAGAAGCGCCCAAGGCTGCATCTCGTGCATCATGCGGCGCCGCACACGGCTTGCGATTCCCACGACACGTAGGCCGTCTTCTGATTCTACCGGCGGAAAATGATAACTGACAGACCGACGCCCCAATTCTTCTCCTGAAAAGGATCCTTCATAAGGGATAGCCTCAAAATGATCTCTTCGCAATTCTGGATGGGGTGGAAGAGTTGTACGGCCAATGTAGAGAAGCCCTCCGCGGTGACACGATGGCTCAATCTAGGGACAATCAATGAGGAAATGTGGCTGAGTGTCGATGGCGTACCAGTCGCAATATGGGGAGACGAGTGTCAACAAATAATCGCCTGGGGAGATGTAGCATGATATATATTTCGAAATAGACAGCGACGCGTTGGCTGTTCACGATGAGGAAGCTTGTCCCAAGAGCGCGGAGATACGTCATTTCACCTGACCTGAACATGACATGTTTCTAGGAACATGTGGAACACTGGGCCAACCATTTGCGATCGGCAATGAGAGGCAGCCCTTTCGAACCTGGTGGAAGATTGGAATTTGTGGAAAGCTCGCCTAAGCAAGCTTGGCAACGAGCCAGCGGATGAAGCCCCGAGGGATGTCGCAGAAAGGAAGTAGGTTATCTCTTGGGTTATCTGTCTCGGAATACCTCCATACTACGTTCAAGTAAAACCAGTGATTTCAGGTGATCGTGCCGAGCCCCCATCACAGGACACAGGAAAGGCAGTCAGATACGCCACCACTTATCAGAAGAAATGCCCTTTTTGCCTGCAGGAAGTCGCCCCACCTGAGGATTCGGACTGCCCATGAGGAACTTCCTCGCGGCACGACGCGATGGGGCGGTTAAGCGCCCAGGTGGGTTAAGAAGACGTCAGGAGTCATAAATTACAAGCTGAAAGTCATTCTCCTACGAACGTCACCAGGTTTTCACAATTGTATCCATACCATTCATGAACGTGCATGATTTCGATGACTAGCCAGTTCGACGACGACCCATTCGTTCTACCAGCCTCGCCGTGACCCGTAAATCTACTGCTTTGGAAGTGGAAATGTGTAACCTTTGTGGAAGTGCTCCCAATCCGGCCTCATCAGCGCCGCAACTTGGTTCAGCAATTTGCAGTCCTTCTTGTGATTTGACCAGTCACCCACTTGGCAATCCTACATGCGAACAAGTCTTAGCTCTTGGGTTCGTTGCGCATAATGTTCAGAGCCCTGGGGCTAGCTGCTCACCTTGCCGCAATACCAGGTAATGTGACAACCAGAACAGCGTTGACGAGCGCCAGTCGTCGTATTGCACTTTTTACAGGCGGGGACATCGTCTGATTGAGAAAGACCACTCGAAATGTGATCACCAAGAGCGAAGAGTTGTTCCAAAGTACAAGGGAAAAACTAAGTAGGTCGATCCTTTAGGAAGGTTCCTCACCAATAGAACGGGTCCTTACCTGCACTAGATCTGCGTCTTCAATTCTAAACCCGATGGATCCATCCATGAAGTTGTGCTGCTGGGCGTAAAGAATAGCGATGGTGTTTCCCTTGTTGGTGAGGGACTTGGGCACATTGCGATGGACAGGGAAGTTGGACATCCCAGGTGTAAAGACTCTTCCAATTTGGGGTGGATCAAGATGAAAGTTGGCGGGGACTACGTTGCCCCTTCTGTCCTTCACCCAAAGACATAGTCGATTGAAGACCAATTTATCTGTGATCTCGCCTAGGAAGCACCAATGGCGTATGGGAGCATAGACGCCATCTTCACGACCGCGGTAGTAGGTATAGGGAATGTCGTTTTCGTGAGGACATTCCCTGAAGGAGGGAAATGCTTTCTCATCTCGAAGATTGGTGCTTGTGGGTGCCAAGCGTCCTTTCATTGTTCGAACTGGGGTGAACAGAGCTCGCCGACTGTAAATAGCTGGTCTAAGGCGGAGTGAGTGTAACAGTGGCGCAGAAGCTGATGCCACTGAGGCAAGCCAAGACAGTGTGAGGTCTTTGATAGATTCTGTAGAGAGAGGTTTGGGATTGTGGATACAACAGAGCAAACGGGAAGCAAGGGGGAAAGGTGATTGAGGGCAGCCGAGGTGATGAGGTCGCCCTTTTTAAGCTCGTCCCTGGAATCCTGGAATGTATGTGACATCTTGAACATTCTAGGATTGGCTTTGGTGAAGGCTATAAGGAAGCTCGACAGCCGGCGTGATTGGAGTGGAGCGTGAAAGGAAGCAATACATGGCTACTTCAAGTTACAGTGAGGCGGCACGTGCACTTTGCTCTGACCGGTCCGCCCATTTGCATAGAATCGGCGGCGGAACCTTTGCCCTACCACACCAAGACAATCGCCGTGGGATTGACGATGAAGCCTACAGTGACTCTCGCATCGCCTTGGACACGAAACCCCTCATTTCTGATCGAGAAGCCCTTCGTGTTTCCAGCCTCTATGCAGCCCATATGGCGTAAGCGTTCGCTACCCACTTGTACACCCAGGGTCGTATACGGGGTATAATCTTTCTGGTGTTGTTGATTCCCTGTGCCACGCACCGGTACCTTTCCTTTCCGTCTCTACACGGGACTTCTCCCCGGACAGCAAAGTAGTGACACTCGAAAATGAGAGACCAGCTAAGGGACTGTGGAAGCTGCATGCTCCAGATGGTGTCATCTGAGCTTAGGAACACGTGTAGGAATTGACCTCAGTTCCGGGTCTTCTCTTCCTCTTCTGCGTTCTACTAAGCGTGCCACCAGTCTAGGTCCGTCCGTCGGGAGTCTCAGTCCTTTCACCCAACCTATCGAACCACTCCAATCCAAGCCCGGGCATTTGTCCGTCCTACTGTGGGTCCATCAACCCTATCTGTGGCGTCACCGCTTGGAGCCGAAAGTCGCAGACGATCCGTTCCCTGACATTCTGCACTAGATAATGACCTGGCATCCCAGCAAGTTGAGAGCGGCTAGAGCCATACCAAGACCGGTCTCGTCACGTCCGCCATGACTTCGAGAAAGGTTCATTGCGGTGACTCAGCTAAAGATCAGCTGCATCAGGTAGCCAACTTATTTCCTCACGATGGCATACCGAGGGTTGGCAAGAGCTTGGGTGCTCAGTTGGGTACAGTACCGCCAGAGGCGTCACGTAGCTCGGATGTGGGTCTATGTCACATTGATCAGGCTGACCTCTGTCGTTGCCCGTTGGGATTTGAGTCGGTCTTGGAGTCGGTGCCTTTAGTGATATGAGAAGAGATATCATGAATACATAAAGGCATTGATCTCATCCGTAGCGGAGCACAACTCGGAGAAACGCGCAAATCATTCTTTGTACCATTCGGCCAATCGCTCCATCAGATCCACCCACTCCGCCTCTTCCCCACGCTTCACGCTGCCCAGCCACTTGCGCACCTCGTCTTTTCCAAGCGCCTCTATCTTCAACCACGCGAGGCGCAAGCGCTCATTCTCTCTCGTCGCAAACTCACGCCAGGGCTCGGTGAACCGCGTGCCACGGGACGGGATGCCACCTCCCTCGCGCCCACGATCCTGGAGGATCGCGACGAGCTTATCTTGATACGCGGTGCCTCCTCCGGGCTGCACGATGCGGTGCCCGATGCGTGCTGGGTTGTCGAGCGCGGCTTCCTGCGCACGGAGGTCGGCGAGGAGTGCAGAGGTCGGTGGGAGGAGCGCAGGGTCGGCAAGGGCATGGGCGACGAGTAGTGCCTGCGCAAAGTCAGATATACCGTTTAAGACGAAGATGGGGAGGCCAATGAAGGCGAGAGCGAGCGGGGCGTGCGTCGGCGCGAGGGATAAAACATGCCGGAAGAGCGGACGGAGGTATCGCCCATTGTTTGTGAGCATGTCACAATCATCTGGATCCGGGAGCGGTGTGGAGAGGGAGGTGTTGCGGATGAAAGAGAGGAAAGGGACGCGCAGCTCGTAGCCTGTTGCGAGGATGACTGTGTCGATCTGGGGGAGTAAAGTCCTGTCCTCGAATACAGGTGCGTGAGGAGTGAAATGCAAGATGGCACCGACGCGCTCTACCCCAGGGATGTGCGGGAAGGGGGAAGGGAGAAGTCTCATGGAATCACTCTTTAAAGACACATATGTCTAAGGGCCAGCAGAAAGAAGGGAGGTCGTCGATCAGCCGAAGACTGGCGGGGGAAGGCAAATAGTGCGTACTGAATTGGCGAAACCAACAATCTGTTGCGCTATGTCTCGCCCGCTTGCGCCACCTCCAACTACAAGGACGTTGCGACCACGGTACACCTCGGGTTCGCGATAAAAGATAGAGTGGAGTACTTTTCGACCCGGCGCCGAAGCTTCCCAAATTTGTTGTCCTTGGAACTTGGGCTCATGAGGATACTGATTATGTCCACTTGCGACAATGAGATGATCGAATCTGGCGTGAACAGTGCGGTTGTGTGTACGATCCAATGCAGTGAGCTGCCAGTGACCAGAGACATTGTCACCATACCAGTCGGCTGCCAGGACTTCGTGACGTAGGCGTATATATGAAGAAAGGTCCCAACGCGAGACCATTGATTTGTGGTACTGAAGTACGAAAGTATGATTGGGGAAGAGTGCTGTGCCGGGGGGGAACGGGAGCTGAGGGATAGTCACTGGTAAAGCATCAAGTTTCGGTTGGTAGTAGGGGAGAGCACGCTTAACTACTGGGATGAGGGGTATTGGTTCTGAGGCGTGGATATAGAGGCGACTCTGGAAGGTCTGGTGGATGTGGCGTATGTGGATCTGGATACCTTTGGGGCGGGATTGGGCATTGCAATGATTGGGAACGAGTTTGCTCACCAGATACCACCAACATCGTCACGTTGTTCGAAGAGGACAATCTCCCAGGTTCGTGTCAGATCCTTGGGTAGGTCGTCGACGAGCGTCTTGAGCATTACAATACCAGCTGTACCCCCGCCCACGATTGCGATACGCTTGTCGGGTACATCAGCGGTCGACGGTACGCTAGACAAGTGAAGAGGGGCTTGAAATTGGAGAAGCGAAAGAGCAAGGCGGAACCAGTTGGGCATTGAGGATGGCCATGTCGCAAGACGGCTCACAGATAAAGATGACAGATGACAGAGAAGAACGACATCATATTCGCAATCGATGGCGCAAAACTCCAAAACCGCCACAGCAATGTAATGTCTCCAAGGATAGAAGACCCGAGACTCCGAGGTGATAGCGCATCTGAGCAGGCCCCCTGAAAGCTGTAAGTGAGGTTGAATACGAAAATCACGGATTTCGGGCCAATAGTAGTGGACAGTGGACCTCCTTAAAATAGGAAATTTGTAGTGGATTCCGTATCCGACCTTCGCGCTTGGTCCAAAAGGGTCCCAAAAGTAGTGGACGGATGTATCAAACCTCAAAAAATCAAATAAATTCGTAAAAATATCAAATAAAATACAGGAGGTCGTAATCACGATTCCTCATCCTTCGAGGAGATAGTTTTGCTTGGAGATTACAGACAGACCCAGTAATCGACGACCTTGAAGTAAGTAGCTTTCCAAAAACAGTATCCATAAAGAGGGCGTTGATTTCAAGATTGCTACCATTTCTTGAAGCAAAGCCAGCAGGTAGGACGTAGAGGAATGACGTCAAATGGATGTGTGCAAAACAAGGCAGTGCCAGATGCGAGGATGGGCCATGAATAGCCTTGAGACAGAGTTGAACGACCATGTACGATAGAGGCAAGATATGAGGCCAATGTTCCGACACTCTCTGACACAAGCATGCCGCGCAGCCTTCCCACCTACTTTCTCATACATAATCAGCACTAGATAGTAAGTTAATTTGATCAGGTTGCGTGATCCGCAGACTGTTGCACGGCATATACCTTGACAAATCATAAGGTCATCTTCAATTGAAGCAATATCATATGAGTCTCGCTGAAGCATGGCACTGGTCAGCGCGTTCACCTTTGCGGTTGAAAGGTCTTCGGAATTTGGCTCTATTGTGGGAGAAATGCTTGAGGGTGTTGGGAGACATAGCTCGAGGAGCTCAGAGTCCGAGAGACCATCTGATGGAAGTACCGCACGCTGTACGGAGCCGAGTCCGTGTGAGTTCGAAGGCAGAGGGGATCCCGCAGGGGTTACAGAGGGACAGAGGGTGGAGAACCGGGACCAAGGCGATGACGATGGCGATGGCCGATGCGAGAGTGAATGGACGAGACTGGGAGCGAGCGGGGACGAGATCCAAGCGAAATGAAGAGGCAATGCTGTCCGATACGGCGAGACGAGGCAAGGCGACGACGAAATGCGATGCAATGTCCTTCGAGTGCCCGCGGTAGGGCCTGACTTCCGGGACGATTGCGCAGTCGAGAGGAAAAGAGAGGAGAAAACTAAGCTGATATTTCCGAGTCAAGAGCGCGGGCTTAAATACAAGTGGGACTGTAGCTACGAGCGAACCACTGGCAGTAAGAAGTAGAGGGAAGGTAGCATAGGGAAATGAGCAATGAGAGCAGAAGGAGACGAGATGAAACTGAAATGAGGCAGTCAGGTACGAAGGGCAGAGACAGGTGGTGGGGTCATCAAAGAGATAGCGAGAGCGATGCCGGCGATGTGGCGAACGACGGTGCGCGCACTATTGTACAATAGATTAGTATACCAAACAAAGAAAATAGACCGCGCCCTTGCCAGAGACAAAGGGGCGGCATAGCCGAGAAGATCGACGATTGCGAAGCGTCTTGACAGCTTCAAAGGGAGATGGGCAGTGCGACGGAGACGGGGTGTTGAGGGACAAAGACAGCACGAGGCGCGAGGACACATGGCCTGTCTCCGAGCGGCTTGCGAGCCACTTGCAGGGCGAGTATGGGCGACGGAGGTAGAACGACGGAGGTAACGAGCGGGAGGGTGTGTGGATGAGCGAGGGGAATGGGGGAAGAGCGTAGAGATCGCGTGAGGCAGAACGCTGTGAGTCCAAAATGGTAGCTGAGCCGCGCGACACCGGACCGAGGCCGAAAAGACCGAAAATGCGTGAGCCCGAGGCATCCTTACAACGCATGCCTGCTGTCAGTGTGAGGCATCATGTGAGTTCTTGTTCGCTCCTGTGGGAGTGTCGTTGTGCTCGTTCCCACCAGTTTTGAGGAGACATGTGCTGCCCAAAAGATAGGGTACGTGATGTGAAGATAGAGGGTCGTGCACAAGGTCGCGCATCTCAGTGATATCCTCAGTGATCTCAGACAGTAGTCAGACAGAATCGGAGAAAGTGTAGTGCACCAATCAATTAGCATAACACAGAACAGATAGAACATGGGACAAAGAGACAGTTTGAGCATGTCAACGGATTGTGGAAGTAGGAAAGTAGTAGACACAGCGTAGACACTGGAAGGCACTCGGCAGGCCCCGCCAGCAGCAGATTTGGTGGCAGAAAAATGTGAGTCATTTTGGGACGGTGGATAGACCGCACACCAAAGGAATTGTGGTGGATATAGTATCCAACCTATTGTTCCGAGTCAGCGATGGGGCCATATAGTAGTGGACAATTGTATCCGAGATGAGACCACTCTGAGGGGGGTCAAGTAGTGGACACCTGCGAGACCCGTATCAAAGCTCATGCCCAAAAAAGGAAGGTCTGTAGTGGACGCGTATTCAACCTCACTTGGAGCTTTCAGGGGGCCTATCTGAGCGCTGGCGGCGGTCCGGGAAAAGCGCACCGGACCCCGGAATTCACTGTCTTTCGTGAGTCGTGACTTTCTCAGAGCGCTGTTTTTTATTTTAAAAATCTCATCAATCATCCTTTGGAAGACACCGAAATGCGGCGATTTCGAAGGCCTCGAAGTACGCTCCAGCTCCTTATGAATATCTCATCTAGTTGTGGCCTAAGGGGACTATGAAGGCCACGATTTTGACATAGGTCAGGTATTCAAAAAGAAAAAGATAATGCTCCCTGAAGAACTTTCCTGTATCTGCAATGACGACATAACCGTCATCGAAGAAGGACGGTCCCTACTTATTTCGTCTGATCTGGGTAATCCGTTTGCATTTTACTTTCTTGCGTTATTCGGTTTGATCCTCTTCGAGGCATCGAGGCATTTGAGCGCACGTATGAGGTCGAATACCTCGATGAATCAATGAGCGCACTTTGTCGAGTTCCTGAGTATCCGTTCGCACAGCACATCCGTCTGGGGACTATCCATCAGCTTTCCCTCTCTTTGCATATCCGTTCTGCATGTTTTCGAGGTCGCCGTATGCGACGGTGGTGTGAAACTACTCTCCCAGTGTATTACCAACGGACATGCGAGTCCGCCTTCTCAATCCCAGTTCTTATGCTTGTGGGCTTCTTTTGCGCGGGGCTTCGATCCCTCCGCTTTACTTGGAAATGAGATGCTATGTCGTTGGTGCAAAAGGCAGAGCCTTTTGCATCAACTTTACGACTACAACACGCCACTCTCGCCATGAAATCCGACTACTTTCATGGCATATTAGGTCTACGATGCTTGCTTTGTCCATTGGCCGCGGTGAGTTACCATTGTTGTCCTTTTTCCTTCGGCTGAAAGTTGCCCAGCTGTTCTGCGTCCGAAGTTTGAAACTAGTGTCTCAGTAGTGTCTCAGTCAAGATCGATCTTGTTAAGCGGACGTCCTACTCCTCACAATTGCCAAGAAGAAAGCCCACAAAGAACGCAATGTGCCCCTCCGCAAACGGACTGCTCCCATCGACATGCACATGAACAGAACTGGGCTCTCTGCAGGGGCCGATGACAGGGACTGGCTTGCGAGGGAGAGTGCACAAGGCAACATTCCGCCTTCCAATCCCACATGTGTCTTCGATTTCCCTGGCCCCTGAGCTTGCTCCCTTTCCCCGTCCCCGCACCGACGCCACCACCAGCCGTCCAAACAATTCCCCCACCGCCTAACCCGCCCCTGCGCCGGAGCCCCTGCGGGTTCAAGTTGTTTCCCCCGTTCCAGTTCCGGCGGCAGCGGTGGCAAATCCGGACGTTCCAGTACGGCCCACCTTCAAATGACCCCCTTCTGAAGATGACGATGTCCCTCCACGGCGCTGTTACCTCTCCGCCGCCAGAGTCCGATCGCGAATCTCCCTCATCTGCACCCGTATCCGCACACATGCCTGCACTCGCAGCGTCACCCGTCAAGGTCTAAGACCATGTCCAAATGAACCAAGAATGAACAACCCTGGGCAGACCGGTGACCGCTCGCTCTATGGGATTCTCCTGTCGCTTGCGAGTTGTGACCCCTCATAAATCCTCATTCGAACAACTGGTTATGAGTCTAAGCCCTTGGCACGATCAAATCACAAGTCAGATGCTTAGTCAGATGCATAATGCCTAGCAACTTGAATGTCTTGTTCGTTCCTTGAGCGTCTCTCTTCCATATGTGGTGCGCATTCAAGCCGCCAAACTTGAAGCTCTCCCCATTCTCGTCTTATCAAACAAACCTTCAACACGGTCAATCACCTCCTCACAGCTCTATAGATTAGTGCCAGAATACTGCGGCGATCACCTCGCCTTCAAGCTCATCTTCCAACTTCGGCATAGCAAGATCTTACCCCCCATCCTCTCGCCGCCCAGTCACAAGCATGCAACTTTCCGGCAGCTATTCTGACCATCCTTCAGGACCAAGTTGACAGGACCAACCAATCCCGAAGCAGCAACGAGAGACTGCGAAAGTGGCTAAATCTAACCATCAACGTTTTATACGCATTTTCTGTGACACTTGGAGAGGGCGTTGGCTTGGTAAGTGTCAGTTGGTCTGTCAAGGATCTTATCCCGGCACCTATGATACCTATTGACAGGCGTTCTCTCCCGCCAATGTGATTTTTGCTGGCGTTGGTGCCCTCCTCTTGGTCGGTGTCTCGTTCGTTTACTCCTTCGTGTGGGCCATTGTGACATTGGGGCACGGGGCTCCTAGGCGGCTAAGGACGTCTATGCAAGCCAAGACCTCCTTATCGATATTTTCGAGCGCATCCAAAATTTCTTTAGACGACTCGAGATCTATACAAAGGTCACACCAACTCCGGCAATGACAGACATGATGGCGAATATAATGGTTGAGGTCCTGGACATCCTTGTGATTGCCACAAAGGAAATGAAACAGAGTCGAGCAAAGTGAGTTCATCATTCAACCTACTTCACTCGAGGCCCATACAAGTTTAGAAAATTTTCTGAAGAAGGTAGCAGGAGTGACGAATCTGGAGATGGGATCAAGAAGCTAGACAAACTGACGAATGAATAGGCTCGAATGGCGAATGCGGTGGTCTTGAAGGTTACCCATATCATCGATGAATAAGTGATGGAGGTCGGTGACGGCGTGAAGGCTGTCGAAAGGAATGTTCAAGTTGTCGGAGCCCAAGTACGCGAAGCTGACGGGAACATCCTGGGAGTCGGGGCAAAGGTTAAGGATGTCAATGACGAGGTACAAGTTGTCAACAACAGTGTCAAAGTGATCGAAGAAAAAGTGCAATTGATCGTGCGCAAATGGTGCTAGCCGCTAACGTCGTCACTAACTGTTAGCTCTTTAGACGGCAAGGCGATAGCAGAAGAAGTGAGATTGGACATGCAACGAACGGCAGACGACATATACGACATGAAGCGTTCGTAATCAGTCCTGTCTTCGCTGACCATCGAGTATCTGACAAGGTCGCAGGGAACCAATTACAAGACAGCCTTAAAAAATGGCAATCTCCTTCGGATCCGTCCACAAATCATAACATCGCATGCGATCGTCAACACGGGGGAACGACTTGGTGGTTCTGTCGAGGCAGTGTCTTTGGGGAATGGAAGCTGACCGGTTCCCTGTTGTGGATCCACGGGAGGCGTATGCTCTTCTTTCTTTAATGCATTGAGGGTCTCAGTGATCTGATACTCCGTCTTCTGCGTAGCTGGTTCTGGAAAAAACTATTTTATGGTTCGTCGCTCCTTATCTCTGGCAATATCAGGAACCTCATGATTGTCGATCAGCTCCGCAATCATTGAAGATGTCATGACATTATACGATGATGGAATAGCTTCTGTGGCTTATTTTTATTTCGAATTTCGGGATGCCAACAAACAAACCCGTCGCAATCTTCTCGCCTCACTTCTCATCCAACTTTCTGCGTGTTCCAATACCTTTTGCGACGTGCTCTCCCATCTCTATAAGACACACGACGACCCTAGTAACAGCGTTCTGATGCGTTGCCTAGAGGAGATGCTCACCCTACCTGATCAACACTCAATTTATCTTATCATGGACTCGGATGCTCTTGACGAATGCCCCGACAGTTTTGGGACCCATCCGACCGCAAATGGGTCCTTGATTTCGGAACTCGTCGACCTTCGGATCCCTATCTTCATATATGCGTTACTAGTCACTCGGAAATCGACATCGGGGATTCCCTCGAGCCCCTTGCGTCTCACACGGTTTCCCTTCGTTTGTCCGCTTTCGTCGTGAAGGCTTCATGACGAAAGCGGACAAAAGAAAGGTATCGCGCGCCACATCAGGTCTGTCGTCTACTCTGATGCGGGTAAACTTATGAAGTGGAAGAATGAGGACAAAGAGCTGGTTCTTCGGACCCTCACAAGGTGCCGATGAATGTAAGCGCATTCGATGACGACAAATTTTGCTTACGTCATTTAACAGGTTCCGATGCAGCTCATGTTGCAAAATTGCCTCCCACAGAATATCCGGCGTGTCCTTAAAGGTTTCATTGGACAAGGTACGAGTGCGTGTTGAAGGAAATTGGGGAGACAAACCAACACCATGCTCACCGCCTCTTACAATGTCTCACCGTGGCGATCCGCCCGCTTCGAGTCGAGTCGCTCACAGAAATTCTTGCACTTGATTTTGATGGGGCCGAGGGAGGAGCTAAACAAGGATTGGCGTGGCAGAATCAGCAAGAGGCTGTATTGTCTACCTTTCACATTTCCGTATCTCTCTCTCTCGCCAGCCCACATAATCATTGTAAAGGCTTGCTTAGGAATTCTACTCCAGTTCGACAACAACGCTGATGATGTTGGGGCTGAAACAAGCTCTCCACTGGCAGGATATGCCGCTCAACACTGGGTAGACCATGACCAGTTCGAAAACGTGTCAGCAAGTGTAGAAGACGGGATGCGACGCCTCTTTGACCCAATGGGGCCATATTTCGCAGCTTGGCTCGAGTTACATGACATCGACAACAAATGGGACTTGTTCGTAGATAGCGGCACAAAGGCATCTCGAAGAGCTCCCTTATACCATGCTTCGTTGTGCGGATTCCATGACGTGGTGGCATATCTTATCACCAAGCATTCACAACGTGTAAATGCTAGGGTTGGCCTTAATCACAGTCCACTAGTGGCGGCATTGCGTAACAAGCACTTCAAGGCTGCGGAGCTTCTACAGCAGCGCGGTGCAGTTGTGGACGTTTCGGGCTACAACAATCAGACTCCACTCCATGTCGCATCGGCAGAAGGGCTTGTTGACGTCGCACAATGGCTACTCGACCATGGCGCAGAAACAGAGGAACAAGATAACGACCGTTGGACTCCACTCCACTTCGCAGCGTACGGTGGACACCTGAAAATCGTTCGGATGCTACTGGCACATAACATAAATATCAATGCCGCAAGCAATGGAAACCGTATTCCATTGCACTTGGCATTAGAAGAAAAACACCTCGAAATTGTTCAGTTATTAATCGAGCACGGATCATGGGGTGTAAACGCACGGGACAGGAGTGGCTCGACGCCTTTGCATCTGGCATTATCCTTGGGGAGTACAAAGGCCGTGGAGGTGTTCATCCGTCGCGGGGCGGATGTCAACGCACGGATGGGGGCCACCAGACGCCTTTGCAGCTGTCGTTATCCTCGGGGTGTACGGAAACTACGTGACTGTTGGTCCAGCACGGGGCGGATGTAATGCACCAAGTCAGGGCCATTCAACGCCTTTGCATCTGGTGTTTACCAAGGGGAGTACCGAGATGGTGCAGCTGCTAGTTCGGCACGGTGGGGACGTCAACGCAAAGGACGAGAGCCACCAGACTGTGTTACACCTGGCGTCGTCAGAGGGGTGTTTCGAAATTGTGCAGCTGTTGATCCAGTCCGGGGCGGATGTGAACGCACAGGGTGAGAGCCGCAACACCGCCGTTGCAACTGGCGTTGTCTACTAGAGTGAGTGCCGGGACCCCATAGCTATTGACCCAGCCCAGCATTTGGCTGATGCAAACGAATATGGAAACTACTTCGGGCCCTTAAACAAGACGTTATCCAAATCGAAGGTCAAAATTGCACGGCTATTGACCCAGCATGGGGTAGATGTCCGAGTCAATGCACAACTTTTTCTGCGCTCGACATCTTTAGATCTAGCACTGTCCGCAGGGTGTGTCGAAATGGTGGGGCTCTTGATCCGGTGCGGAGTGGATATTAATGCCATAGACGGGAGCTCCCAGACACGTTTGCACTTGGCGTCGTCTGAGGGGGATGTCGAAACTATGCGGCTGTTAATTCAGCACGGGGCAGATGTCGACGTACGGGATCGGAACTGTTCGACGCCTTTACATCTGTCGTTTTCCGAAGGGAGCTTGAAGGGGAGTGTCGAAATTGTGCGGTTATCGGTTCGGCGTGGGGCTAATGTCAATGCACGAGATAAGAACGGCAAGACCCCATTGCATCTAGCGTTATCCGAGGGGAGTCTCGAAACTCTGCGGCTCTTGATACAGCACGGGGCAGATGTCAACGCACGAGATCGACCCAACTCGACGCCTTTGGATATGGCTTTGACCTCCGGGAGTGCCGAATCTGTGGGGCTGTTGATCCAGCACGGGGTGGATGTCAACGCACGGGATCAGAGCTACCAGACACGTTTGCATCTGGCGTCGTCCACTGGAAGCGTCAAAACTGTGCGACTGTTGGTCCAACACGTGGATATCAACGTACGGGATCGGAATCACTCAACACCTTTACATCTAGCGTCTTCCTCAGGGAGTGCGGAGACGGTGAGGCTTTTGATCCGGCACGGGGCAGATGCCAACGCGCAAGATAAGAGTCGCAAGACGCCGTTGCATCTGGCGTCATCCGGGTGTAGTGTCGAAATTGTGCAGCTGTTGATCCTGCACGCCTGCACGACGCGGATGTGAACGCACGAGATGGAGACCAAGATACACCATTGCACATTGCACCTGGCATCATCCCGATGGAACCCCCGGGCTGATCGTGGGCGTACTCCTTGATCATAGTGCAAATGCAGATGCAGAGGATGGCAGGGGCTATACTGCACTTCGGGTTGCGTCATCAAGAAAGATTAAGCGGTTGTTGGTGGACCATCTGCAAAGGGAAAGTAACATCTAAAACCCGGACTGGATCTTATTTATTTTTTTGAATCAGTTTATATCCCTAGGTGCATGTACATAAAGAAAGACGAGTCGTGGCGTGTATCACTACCCTTATGAAACGCCCAGACTAATTCCCATCTGAGGACTCCGACCGCCCATGAGGAACTTCCTCGCGTCGTGCCGCGAGGGGCAGTTAAGCGCCCATGTAGGTTGAGAAGACGCCAGGCACGTCAGGAGTTATAAGTTACAAGCGGAAAGTCATTCTCCTACATCATAAGGTTTTTCACAATTGTCCATACTGTTCATGAACATGTATTCATGACCACAGCACCATCATGACTTCGATGACCAGTCAGTTCGACGACAACCCATTCACTCTGGCAGCCTCACTGTGACCCGCTGATCTACACCATTGGCTTTGGAAGTGGAAACGAGTAGTATTCGTAAAAGTGCTCCCAATCCTGCATCACCAGCGCCGCAACTTGGTTCAGCAATTTGCAATCCTTCTTGTGATCTGACCAGTCACCCACTTGGCAATCCTACATGCGAAACAAGTCTCAGCTCTTGAGTTCGTAGGGCATAATGTCCAGAGCCCCGAGCTAGCCGCTCACCTTGCCGCAATACCAGGTAACGTGACAACCAGAACAGCGTTGACGAGCGCCAGTCGTCGTATTGCACTTTTTACAGGCGGGGACATCGCCCGATTGGGAAAGACCACTCGAAATGCGATCGCCGAGAGCGAGGAGTTGTTCCAAATTACAAGGGAAAAACTAAGTAGGTCGATTTTTTAGAAGCTTCCCCTCCGATAGAACGGGTCTTACCTGCACTAGATCTGCGTCTTCAATTCTAAACCCGATGGATCCATCCATGAAGTCGTGCTGCTGGGCGTAAAGAATAGCGATGGTGTTTCCCTTGTTGACGAGGGACTTGAGCACATTGCGATGGACGGGGAAGTTGGACATTCCAGGTGTAAAGACTCTTCCAATTTGGGGTGGATCAAGATGAAAGTTGGCGGGGACTACGTTGCCCCTTCTATCCTTCACCCAAAGGCATAGTCGATTGAAGACCAATTTATCTGTGATCTCGCCTAGGAAGCACCAATGGCGTATGGGAGCATAGACGCCATCTTCACGACCGTGGTAGTAGGTATAGGGAATGTCGTTTTCGTGAGGACATTCCCTGAAGGAGGGAAACGCTTTCTCATCCCGAAGATTGGTGCTTGTGGGTGCCGAGCGTTCTTTCATTGTCCGAACTGAGGTGAACAGAGCTGGTCGACTGCAAATAGCCGGTCTAAGACGGAGTGAGTATTACAGTGACGCAGAAGCTGATGCTACTGAGGCAAGCCGAGACAGTGTGAGGTCTTTAATAGGTTCTTTAGAGAGATTGTGGATACAACAGAGCGAACGGGAAAGATAGTAGGCAAGGGGGAAAGGTGGCTGAGGGCAGCCGAGGTGATGAGGTCGCCCTTTTTAAGCTCGTCTCTGGAATGTGACGTGTTGAACATTCTGGGATAGGCTTTGGTGAAGGCTATAAGGAAGCTCGACGACTGGCGTGATTGGAGCGTGAAAGGAAGACAGCGAAGCGGCACCTCTTACTGGTCCACCCATTTTCATACCTTCGGCGGAACCTTTTCTTTCACCATCACCGCTTGGAGCCGAAAGTCGCAGACGATCCGTTCCCTGACATTCTGCACTAGGTAATGACCTGGCATCCCAGACAAGTTGAGAGCGGCTAGAGCCATACCAAGACTGGTATCGTCACGTCCGCCATGACTTCGAGAATGGTTCATTGCGGTGACTGAGCTGCTAAAGATCAGCTGCACCAGGTAGCCAACTTATTTCCTCACGGTGGCATACCGAGGGTTGGCAAGAGCTTGGGTGCTCTGTCCAGTAAATGGGCCAGCCTCTGTCTCTCCTGTCGTCGCGTCCCACACGCGAATTGTTCGATCTTCCGAGCCTGAGACGACACGCTGGCCGTCTGGCGAGAATCCCACAGGTGACCGAAACGCCTCTGGAGAGGCGTCACATAGCTCGGATGTGGGTCTGCGTCACATTGGTCCTGACCTCTATCGTTGCCCGTTGGGATATGAGTTGGTGCCTTTAGTGATACGAGAAGAGATATCATATACATAGGCAAAATAAAGGCATCGATCTCATCCGTAGCAGAGCACAACTCGGAGAAACACGCAAATCATTCCTTGTACCATTCGGCCAATCGCTCCATCAGATCCACCCACTCCGCCTCTTCCCCACGCTTCACGCTGCCCAGCCACTTGCGCACCTCGTCTTTGCCGAGCGCCTCTATCTTCAACCACGCGAGGCGCAAGCGCCAATTCTCTCTCGTCGCAAACTCGCGCCAGGGCTCGGTGAACCGCGTGCCACGGGACGGGATGCCACCGCCCTTGCGCCCGCGATCCTGGAGGATCGCGACGAGCTCGTCTTGGTACGCAGTGCCTCCTCCGGGCTGCACAATGTGGTGTCCGATGCGTGCTGGGTTGTCGAGTGCGGCTTCCTGCGCGCGGAGGTCGGCGAGGAGTGCAGAGGTCGGTGGGAGGAGCGCAGGGTCGGCAAGGGCGTGCGCGACGAGTAGTGCCTGCGCAAAGTCGGATATACCGTATGAGACGAAGATGGGGAGGCCAATGAAGGCGAGGGCGAGTGGGGCGTGCGTCGGCGCGAGGGATAAAACATGCCGGAAGAGCGGACGGAGGTATCGCCCATTGTTTGTGAGCACGTCGCAATCATCTGGATCCGGGAGCGGTGTGGAGAGGGAGGTGTTGCGGATGAAAGAGAGGAAAGGGACGCGCAACTCGTAGCCCGTCGCAAGGAGGACCGTGTCGATCTGGGGGAGCGAAGTCCTGTCCTCGAATACAGGTGCGTGAGGAGTGAAATGCAAGATGGCACCGACGCGCTCTACCCCAGGGATGTGCGGGAAGGGGAAGGGGCGCATGGTATCATTCTTTAAAGATACATATGTCTAAGGGCCAGCGGAAAGAAGGGAGGTCGTCGATCAGTCGAAGACTGGTGGGGAAAGGCAAATAGTGCGTACTGAATTGGCGAAACCAACAATTTGTTGCGCTATGTCTCGCCCGCTTGCGCCACCTCCAACTACAAGAACGTTGCGACCACGGTACACCTCGGGTTTGCGATAGAAGATAGAGTGGAGTACCTTTCGACCTGGCGCCGAAGCTTCCCAGATTTGTTGTCCTTGGAACTTGGGCTCGTAAGGATACTGATTACGTCCACTTGCAGCAATGAGATGATCGAATCTGGCGTGAACAGTGCGGTTATGTGTACGATCCAATGCAGTGAGCTGCCAGTGACCAGAGACATTGTCACCGTGCCAGTCGGCTGCCAGGACTTCATGACGTAGGAGTATATACGATGAAAGGTTCCAACGTGAGATTATTGATTTGTGGTACTGAAGTATGAAAGTATGATTGGGAAAGAGTGCTGTGCCGGGGGGGGACGGAAACTGAGGAATAGTCACTGGTAAAGCATCAAGACTTCTAAGGTTGGTGATAGAGGAGCACGCTTAACTACTGGGATGAGGGGTATTGGTTCTGAGGCGTGGATATAGAGGTGATTCTGGGAGGTCTGGTGGATGTGGCGTATGTGGATCTGAATACCTTTAGGGCGGGATTACTGTAGGCATTGCAATGATTGGAAATGAGTTCACTCACCAGATGCCACCAACATTGTCACGCTGTTCGAAGAGGACAATCTCCCAGGTTCGTGTCAGATCCTTGGGTAGGTCATTGACAAGTGTCTTGAGCATCACAATACCAGCTGTACCACCACCCACGATTGCGATCCGCTTGTCGGGTACATCAGCGGTCGACGGCGGTACGCTAGACAAGTGAAGGGGGGCTTGAAATTGGAGAAGCGAAAGAGCGAGGCGGAACCAGTTGGGCATTGAGGACGGCCTTGTCGCAAGACGGCTCGCAGACAAAGATGACAGAGAAGAACAACATCATGTTCGCAATTGATGGCCAAAACCGCCACCGTGACAACAATGTCTCCGTGATAGCGCCGCAGTCTTGGCAGCAGTTCTGATAGCGCTGGCGGCGGTCCGGGGAAAGCGCACCGGACTCCGGAATTCACGCTCACCCTTTTCTTTTTTAAAAATTTCATCAATCATTCCTTGGAAGACACGGCAAAGCGGCGATTTCGAAAGCCTCGAAGTACGCTCCAGCTCCTCATGGATATCTCATGTAGTTGTGGCCTAAGGGGCGATTTTGACTTAGGCAACAAGATAATGCTCCTTGAAAAACTTTTCTCCCGTATCTGCAATGACGACATCACCGTCATCGAAGAAGGAAGGACGGTCCCAACTTATTTCGTCTGATCTGGGTAATCCGTTTGCATTTTCGTTATTCGGTTTGATCTTCTTCGAGGCATTTGAGCGCACAGACCCCGACGAATCAATGAGCGCACTTGGTCGAGTTCCTGAGTATCCGTTCGCACAGCGCATCCTTCTGGGGGTTCTCCATCAGCTTTCCCTCTCTTTGCATATCCATTCTGCATGTTTTCGAGGTCGCCGTATGCGACAGTGGGGTGAAACTACTCTCCCGGTGTATTACCAACGGACATGCGAGTCCGCCTTCTCAATCCCTGTTCTTATGCTTGTGGGCTTCTTTTACGCGGGGTTTCGATCGCTCCTCCACTTTAACTGCAAATGAGGTGCTATGTCGTTGGTGCAAAAGGCAGAGCATTTTGCATCAACTTTACGACTACAACACGCCACTCTCGCCATGAAATCTGACTACTTTCATAGCATATTAGGTCTACGGGGCTTGCTTTGTCCATTGGCCGCTGTAAGTTACCATTGTGGCCTTTTCCCTTCGGCTGAAAGTTGCCCAGCTGTTCTGCGTCCGAAGTTTGAAACCAGTGTCTCACTGGCAGTCCAAGATCAATCTTGTTAAGCGGACGTCCTACTCCCACAATTGCCAAGACGAAAGCCGACACAGAACGCAATGTGCCCCTGCTCCCATCGACATGCACATGAACGGAACTAGGCTCTCTACAGGGGCCGATTGGCTTGCGAGGGAGAGTGCACAAGGCAACATTCCGCTTCCAATCCCACCTGTGTCTTCGGTTTCCCTGGCCCCTGAGCCTGCCCCCGCCCCTGCACCGACGCCACCACTAGCCGGTCCAGACAATTCCACCGCCTTCTTTGAAACCCGCCCCTGCACCGGAGACCCCCCGGGTTGTTTCCCCCGTTCTAGTTCCGGCGGCACCGGCGGAAAATCCGGACGTTCTAGTACGGCCCACCTTTGAATCACCCCCTTCTGAAGATGACGATGTCCCTTCACGGCGCTTTTACCTCTCCGCCACCAGAGTCCGATCGCGAATCGCCCTCGTCTGCACCGTATCCGCACACGTGCCTGCACTTGGGGTGTCACCCGTCAAGGTTTCACTCCCAACTGCCGGGCGACGCAGCAGCGGCTCGCCGCACCCCGGCCCCATGTCCAGGCTTGAAAGCGGAGAAAGTAATGGATGGCACGTATAACCGATACCCTTGTACTCTTGTAGTTTTACAATACTTTGCATAGTAATTGCACTTCATGGGGATACTGTACAATGAGACTGACTTGTAACATACCGATTATGCTTTCGATTAAGGGTAAGACGTCTAGGTTCCATGTCCGAACCAAGAATGAACAACCTCTTCATAAATACACATTCGAACGACTGGTTGTCTAACAAATCACAAGTCAGATGCTTAGTCATATGCGTCCATTAAATGGCCGTAATGCCCAAACATAACTTACCTGGCAATGTCGTGTTCGACGTTCGTTCCTTGAGCGTCTATCTTCAATATCCCAGAGGTGGTACGCATTCTCGCCACCAATGCGCTCCCCATTCTCGTCTTATCAAACAAACCTTCAACACGGTCAATCCCCTGTTCACAGCTCTATGGATCAGTGCCAGAATACTGCGGCAATCACCTCGTCTTCAAGCTCGCCTTCCAACTTCAGCATCATCTTTGATAAAGCCTGAAGGCGTACAAAAAAAGACCAAGCGAGATCTTACCGCCCTCGCCGCCCAGTTACAAGCATGCGACCGTCCGGCAGCTATTCTGACCATCCTTCGAGACCAAGTTGACCAGTTTAATCAACCATGAAGCAGCAACGAGAGACTGCGAAAATGGCTAAATCCAACCATCGACGTTTCGTACGCATTTTCTACGACGCTTGAAGAGGGTGTTTGCTTGGTAAGTATCAGTTGGTCTGTCAGGGACCTTACCCTGACACCTATGATGTCTATTGACAAGCGTTCTCTCCCGCCAATGTGATTTTTGCTGGCGTTGGTGCCATCCTCTTGGTCGGTGTCTCGTTCGTTTACTCCTTCATTCAGGTCCTTGTGACATTGCGGCCCGGTGCCCCTAGGCGGCTGAGTACGTCTATGCAAGCCAAAACCTTCTTGTCGCTATTTTCGAGCGCATCCAAAATTTCCTTAGTCAACTCGAGATCTCAAAGGTCACCCCAACTCCGGCAATGACAGACGTGATAGTGAAGATAATGGTTGAGGTCCTGGAAATCCTTGCGACTGCCACGAAGGAAATGAAACAGAGTCAAGCAAGTGAGTTCACCATTCAACCCGCTTCACTCGAGGCTCATACAAGTTTAGAAATTTTTCTGAAGAAGGTAGCAGGAATGACGAATCTGGAGGATGGGATCAAGAGGCCGGACAAGCTGACGAATGAAGAGGCTCGAATGGCGAATGCGGTGGTCTTGAAGGTTACCCATATCATCGATGAAACAGTGTCGGAGGTCGGTGAGTCGACGGTGACGGCGTGAAGGCTATCGAAAAGAACGTTCAAGTTGTCGGAGCGCAAGTACGCGAAGCTTTGACGTCCTTCACTCATGCCCCGACTCCCAGGATATTCCCGCGAGGTACAGGCTGTCAACAACAGTGTCAAAGTGATCGAAGAAAAGTGCAATTGATCATTGATGGTGCGCAAAGGGTGCTAGCCGCCAACATCGTCACTAACTGCTAGCTTTTCAGACGGCAAGACGATATCAGAGGAAGCGAAATTGGACATGCAACGAACGACGGACGACATAGACGACGTGAAGCGTTCGTAATCAGTCCTGTCTTCACTGACCATCGAGTATCTGAAAAGATCGCATGGAACCGATTACGAGACAGCCTTAAAAATGGCAATCTCATTCGGATCCGTCCACAAATCATAACATCGCACGCGGTTGTCAACACGGGGGAACGACTGGGTGGTTCTGTCAAGGCAGTGTTTTTGGGGAATGGAAGTTGACCGGTTCCCTGTTGTGGACCCACGGGAAACGTATGCTCTTCTTTCTTTAACGCATTAAGGTCCTCAGTGATCTGATGCTCCGTCTTCTGCGTAGCTGGCTCTGGAAAGACTATTCTATGGTTCGTCGTTCCTTATCTCTGGCAATATCAGGAACCCCATGATTGTCGATCAGTTCCGCAATCATTAAAGATGGACATTGTACGATGATGGAATAGCTTCTGTGGCGTATTTTTATTTCGATTTTCGGGACACCACATAAATCCGCGGCAAAATGACTACACTCGACTGGTCATATATTTCGTAAGTTTCATTTCTTAACGCTTTTCTCCCGACGCAAGGCCACGGCCCCCTGCCATCGGTATGCATCAGTCCCTGCACCTACATCCATATTATCCTCAACAAGATTCTACATGACCGTTCATGGCATGGCGTAGTGATTCGGCGGCGTGGTCCTTCGTTCATATCTGTGTGCTCTAGTGAAAATGTGTAACACCAAAACTCTGCAGGAGGAACACTCACCTGAGCCAGGTGTAATCAGATCTACTTAATCTTTCTCTTCCCGAATTGGAGCTTTTGCATCATAGTCGAGCAGAAACCTTGCAATATCGCGCCGTCCACGATAGCGTGCTAAGTGTAACGGGGTTGCATAGTCCTTATCTTCTGCGTTCATATTCGCGCCGCGCTCCAATAATAACTTGGCAACGTCGAGACCATCGTCTTTGAACCAATAGCTACCTTGTGACACTAGGTGCAAAGGGGTCCGTGCTCGGTCGTTCTCTGAACCAGCTTTTGCGCCATGGTCGAGCAACACCCGTGCGATCTCGAGCCTCCCAAGGTAGGAGGCAGAATGTAATGGGGTGTCTTGGTTCTTGTCCTGTGCGTCGACATCCGCACCCCGCTCTAGTAACAGCCGTGCCACACTAACACCGTGACCGTGAGAGCCATATTTTCCCCGTGACGCTAGGTGCAATGGCGTCTCGCCTTGATCGTTCCCCGCATTAGTGCTTGCACCATTGTCAAGAAGCACCCTTGAAATCTCGGAATTCCCTTTGAAAGCTCCTAAATGTAACGGGGTCCATTGGTTCTTTTTCCGTGCATTCACGTCCACACCCTGCTCCAGTAATAGTTGTGCGATACCAACGCCGTGTCCTTGGAGGTCATATTCACCTCGCGAAACTAGGTGCAATGGAGTCTCGCCTTGCTCGTTCTCCGCGTCCGCGCTTGCACCATGATGGAGAAGTACCTGGGCGATCTCGAGCCTCCCCATGAAAGCTGCCGAATGTAATGCGGTGCTGCCGTCTGTGTCCTGGGCATGGATGTCCACACCGCGGTCCAGCAAGAGCCGTGCAATGCTGACACCGTATTCTTGAGAGTCGAAGTCGCCTCGTGTAACTAGGTGCAACGGCGTTTCGCCACGCTCGTTCTCCGCGTTCGCGTTTGCACCATGATCGAGAAGTACCCTTACGATCTCGAGCCTCCCCCTGAAAGCTGCTAAATGTAATAGGGCGGTCTTGTTCTTCTTCAGTGTGTTGACATCCACGCTGCGCTCCGGCAATAGCCGTGCAATACCGACGTCGTGTTCTCGGGAGTGTAATGGGACTTCGCCCCGGTCATTCTCCGCCTCCACTGCTCTGTAGTCGAGAAGCACCTGTCCGCAATATAAATAGAATTTTTTGTAAAAAAAAAAAAAAAAGAAGCACCTCAAGTCTCCGCTTGAAAGCCGCCGAGTGTGATGGGGCCCACTCTTTCTGTGCGTTCGTGTCTAGCAATGGCAATAGCGGTATCTCACTGGCACCTTGCTCGTTCATGCCTGCGTCGTGGATGAGGAGGACCTATGGGCTCGGAATAAATGGATTTTCTTTAAGTAAAAAAGAGAGAAGCACCTGTGCGACCTCGGGTCTCCTCTTAAGAGCTGCCAAATGCAATGGACTCCACTTGATCTTCTTCGCGTTCGTGTCCACATTGCGCTCCAGCAATAACCGCGCAATATCGACGCCGTGTTCTTGAGAGTCGTATTCACCTCGCGACACCAGGTGCAATGGGGTTTCGCCTTGCTCGTTCTCCGCGTTCACATTTGCGCCACGGTCGAGAAATACCCTTGCAAGCTCGGCCCACCCCCTGAAAGCTGCTGCGTGCAACGGGGTGCCGTCGTTCATTGTCTGTATGTTCACATCTGCACCATATTCCAGTAATAACCGCACAAGAGAGAGAATATCGTCATTATTGCGATAACGGTCTTCAGACAGGAGGTACAGCGGGGTCTTGCCCTCGTTGTCCCGAGAGTCGACGTTTGCCTCGTGCTTAAGTAGCACCTGAGCCACCTCGAGCTTTCCGTAACGTGCCACCAGATGTAGTGGACTACCGTGATCATGCTGCTGGCAATTTACATCCGCGCCATATTTGAGTAGGAGTCGCACTACGCTGATGTCTCTGATAGCTTCATGGAGTGGCGTCCGTTCTCGATTTCCCCGGATATCGACATCTGCGCCATTCTTAAGTAGGATCTCTGCAACCGCGATGTGTTTCCTGGCTAGTGCCGCACGCAGCGGAGACTTGTACCAGCCACCAATAGTATTTACGTGCCGACGGTGTTTGGTGGCGAGGTGTTCAACCAAGTCGCAGAATCCACAAAGCGAGGAATAGTACAAGGGGGGAGGTATATTTGACGGAGATGCCCCATAGAACCCTTCGTCTATGTTGTATATTCCGACCCATGCCGTAAAATGAGGTTTGTCACAGTCAAAGAGCGACACCATCCCATCCCTTACACGTGATGCAACGTCTTCGAATTGGGCATGCGCAACCCAGTGTTTAGCTGCGTATTCTGCCAGAGGGAAGTTCTTGTCGCTCTCTTCGTCAACATGATCATCCGAACGGAGAAGAAATCCGAGACAGGCCTGTGCGAGGATGGTGTGCGCGGGTCCGGGAAGGATCTGATATCGAGAGAAGTCTCCGAGTGAGGACGTGAGCCGGGCCGACATCAAGAACTCCTTTACGGAGAAGTGGGAAAACTGGACGACCTGAGAACCATGGTCGTCGACGATGACGATCAGACTTGAGCATGTGGACTGCACGGCTTCTACTCGATCATTCGGCCTCCAATCCGCGCGGTATCTCGGTACTCTTCCTGGGCCCTTGGCTGTATCGAACTCGAATGCGAGCACTTCTGCAAGCTCTTCGACACGAAGCGGGCGGACGGCTACCATGAGACACTGTAGCAAGCGATGGGCGTGTTCTTGATTCACCTCGGGGATTTGACTGAGTACGCGCGCATAGGTCTCGTCCAACGATTTGGGTAGCTGGTCAAGGGTCCGCCGAATACTTGATGGATGACAGTACCGCAACACCCTCAGCTGACAGAAGACCCATCTGAACCTGTAGGGGAAAACATAAAGGACCTATCCCCGAGAATGGTGGGATACTCTTACATTCCGTCCGCTTTGTTAGATAGTTCCTCGACAACCAGCTTCTTCTCTCCATCCCGCCATTTACGCATCATCCTGTCCGAGTAAACGTCGTTTCTCACGTAGTCGGAAATATCTTTCTGTTGTCCACTTTCATCATGAAGTGAAACAGCACAATAAGCCAGTGGCTCGAGGGATTCCTTGATGTCAATCTCCATGCGGCTAGTAATGCACACATGTAATGACGGAAGTTGCATATGAACGAGGCCCTCCACAAAATTAAGGACCCCCTCTCGTGGAGTTGGTTTCTCCGGTACGTCGTCGGGACATTCGTCGAGTGCGTCCACGATGATGTAAACCGATTGTTGGGCGACAACCTTGAGCATCTCCTTTATACAATCGGTCAAGACACCAATGCTCGGTTGTTGTGCGCCCCTCCCGTATGTAGAATAAAGACGAAAGATTAGGCCGCAACAAGCTTCCGAGTAGGCAGAGAGTTGAGTGAGAAGTGAGGTGAGAAAGTTGCGAACGTTTTGTTTTTCCTTGTTTTGAAAGTCAAAGAAGAAATACAATAAGGAGGCGCAACCAGCATCGCGCAACGACATGACGTGTTTGATGACCGCAGAGCTTACTCGTCGACATGAGTTCCCGTGTTTGGGCCTGATGTTAGGGAAACGACGAACCAAAGGATGCTCTTGCCCGAGCCCGCTACGGAAAGACCATCCAGAGCTGAGCAGTGAAAGATAGGAAGAACGCACGTTTTCCATGTATCCAGAGGAGCGAACCGACTAATTCCCACTCCTTGAATATGCTACCTTCAAAAAACCACGCGGCAGTTCCCTCTTGGTAGGCCTCGCGCGCGGTGTTGTAATTTACAGACGGGTCCGGCGGCGAAAACCACCTCCGAACGTCCTGTTCGATTTGGTTCCCTGCAGCGAAGTTTCAGTCTTCACAATGGGGCGACGGATAGAGCAGATCACGAACACTGTATTTTATCCACCTTATTTGCTATGTGTTGCATGGCCCCATTGACTTTCTTGGCATCTAGTAGGACAAAAGTTCAGCGAGGACTCGGAGTCGGAATGGGTGTTTTTCAATGGGGCTGCGCACCATCTTTGAGCTTATCGATGCCCTTGAGAACTTGAGCTATAGCCATCCGAACCTCCTCCTGTGTTAGGATATCTAATCTCTTTAGGGCGTCCTCGATATCGGTCCTTCCTAGTAGCTTCCTGAGATATATTTCTGAAATGCGAGAGCGTCAGATGTCTTAAGTATATCTCGTAGAAATAACCCACTTGTGCAACTTCGTTGCATCTCCTTCGTCGCGACGGAGAGTATAACGATCACCTCGGCCATGATTTTAACAAGTATCTCAACCATATCCCTGGTCGCTGAAATCCGAGTATGAACCCCAAGGCGCTTGAGGAAAAATTCAATACGCTCAAAGAGGTCGGCGAGTGCATCGTGGCTCGCCCGGACGTCCTTTACTGCCTGTAAAATATCAACATTAAAGAGTCAACAAAAAGGAACCGAGATGAACGAACGGCGAGGAGGACACCGATTCCGGAAAAGACTGCTTTCGCAGAAGGGACCACCTGGACACGATGTCACCTCAAGTTATCACGGATTTTTTCCTGATACGTACCACGCCAACGCCGTCACCAAGAGTCGCAGAAATCGTGTAGAGGACGTGCACTGATGAACCAATCCATTTCATCAACTTCTTACCACCATTCCTAAACTTATCAAATGCCTCGGCTTGATCCTGAATTATGTCAAGGACGGCCTCGACAGACTCGCAGCTTTGTAGTTCCTTGGCAAGCCAGTCATCTAAAAGGACATTCCCGGTTATTTCCTTGTACTCGCTCAAAGCGGCGGCAAGGATTAATTCGAATTGCGAAGGGGACACAGGTGTTCGGGAAGACGGAGACATGGTGCTGGAAATGGGAGATCTGTGAGTGAGGATGGCAGAGTGGTAAGAGTGCGTGAGTGGGTCGAGGGTGAAGCGGTGAAAAACGGCGATCGCCTCGTGTTCCTTGATGTGCACCTTGGTTTGCTTCATGCATGACAGATAGGCGCCGGGGGTGATGATATGAAAAGCAGGAGTGGACGGATGACTTGCCGCAGGGTTTTTTGAAGACCCAAATCCACATCAAATTTCATTTGGTGGCGAATCAGAATCTTGACAAGTTGTTGAAGCAGAGTTTGCACTCTGGAGTACAGTAACCATTCAGATGCTTAGTCAGATCCATAGTGTCTTGTTCGTTCCCGGGACCGAGTGGTGCCTCCAACCATTCTCATATTATTAAACAAACCTTCAACGCGGTCAACATCTGCTCACAGCTCTATAGGTTAGTGCCAGAAAAATACTGCGGTGATCACCTCGCCTTTAAGCTCGTCTTCCAATTCCCGACCATCCTTCAAGACCAAGTTGACCGGTTCAACCAATCCCGAGGTCGCAACGAAAATGGCTAAATCTAACCATCAATGTTTTATACGCATTTTCTGTGACACTTGGAGAAAGCGTTGGCTTGGTAATTGTCAGTTGGTCTGTCAAAGATCTTACCCCGACACCTATGATACCTATTGACAGGCGTTCTCTCCCGCCAATGTGATTTTTGCTGGCGTTGGTGCTCTCCTCTTGGTCGGAGTCTCGTCCGTGTGAGCCATTGTGGCATTGGGGCCCGATGCTCCTAGGCGGCTAAGGACGTCTATGCAAGCCAAGACCTCCATGTCGATATTTTCGAGCACATCGAAAATTTCTTTAGATCTATACAAAGACTACACCAACCCCCGACAATGACAGACGCGATGGTGAAGATAATGGTTGAGGTCCTGGACATCCTTGCGACTGCCACGGAAGAAATGAAACAGAGTCGAGCAAAGTGAGTTCATCATTCAACCTACTTCACTCGAGGCCCATACAAGTTTAGAAATTTTTCTGAAGAAGGTAGCAGGAGTGGAATCTGGAGGATGGGTATCAAGAGGCTAGACAAACTGACGAATGAAGAGGCTCGAATGGCGAATGCGGTGGTCTTGAAGGTTACCCATATCACCGATGAAAAAGCGATGGAGGCCAGTGACGGCGTGAAGGCTGTCGAAAAGAATGTTCAAATTGTCGGAGCCCAAGTACGCGAAATTAACGAGAACATCCTGGGAGTCGGGGCAAAAGATAAGGATGTCAATGGCGAGGTACAAGTGTCAAAGTGATCGAAGAAAAGTGCAATTGATCGTGCGCAAATGGTACTAGCCGCTAACATCGTCACTAACTGTTAGCTCTTTAGACGGCAAGGCGGTAGCAGAAGAAATGAGATTGGACATGCGACGAATGGCGGATGACGTAGACGACGTGAAGCGTTCGTAATTAGTCCTGTCTTCGCTGATCGTCGAGTATCTGACAAGATCGCAGGGAACCAATTACGAGACAGCCTTAAAAAATGGCAATCTTCTTTGGATCCGTCCCAAATCATAACATCGCATGCGGTCGTCAACACGGGGGAACGACTGGGTGGTTCTGTCAAGGCAGTGTCTTTGGGGAATGGAAGCTGACCGGCTCCCTGTTGTGGATCCACGGGAAACGTATGCTCTTCTATCCTTAATGCATTGAGGGCCTCAGTGTTCTGATGCTCCGTCTTCTGCGTAGCTGGTTCTGGAAATTTATTTTATGGTTCGTCGCTCCTTATCTCTGGCAATATCAGGAACCCTATGATTGTCGATCAACTCCGCAATCATTGAAGATGTCATGACATTGTACAATGATGGAATAGCTTCTGTGGCTTATTCTTATTTCGATTTTCGGGACACCAGCAAGCAAACCCGTCGCACTCTTCTCGCCTCACTTCTCATCCAACTTTCTGCGCGTTCCAATCCCTTTTGCGACGTGCTCTTCCATCTATAAGACACACGATCCTAGTAACAGCGTTCTGATACGTTGCCCAGAGGAGATGCTCGCCCTACCTGATCAACATTTATCTTATCATGGACTCGGATGCTCTTGACGAATGCCCCCACAATTTTGGAATCCCGTCCGACCTCAAACGGGTCCTTGATTTCGTGAAGGAACTCGTCGCCCTTCGGCTCCCTAATCTTCATATTTGCGTTACTAGTCGCTTGGAAATCGACATCGGGGATTCCCTCGAGCCCCTCAGGCTTGCGTCTCACGGTTTCCCTTCATTTGTCCGCTTTCGTCGTGAAGCCTTCACGACGAAAGCGGACAAAAGAAAGGTATCGCGCGCTACATCAGATCTGTCGTCTACTTTGATGCGGGTAAACTTATGAAGAGGTGGAAGAATGAGGACAAAGAGCTGGTCATTCGGACCCTCTCAGAAGGTGCCGATGGAATCTGTGATGACGATAAAATTTGCTTACGTCATTTAATAGGTTCCGATGGGTTTCTGTCAGCTCGAAATGTTGCAAAATTGCCTCCCACAGGATATCCGGCGTGTCCTTCAAGATTTCACTGGACAAGGTACGAGCGCGTGTTGAAGGAAATTGGGGAGGCAAACCAACACCATGCTCACCGCCTCTTACAATGTCTCACCGTGGCGATCCGCCCGCTTCGAGTCAAGGAGCTCGCGTAAATTCTTGCACTTGATTTCGATGGGGCCGGGGGAGGAATACAGGAGCTAAACAAGGATTAGCGGTGGAAGAATCAGCAAGAGGCTGTATTGTCTAGGTGCTCCAGCTTGATTACCACTGTCGGCAATGGCTCTGACCGCGTGGTCCAGTGCTCGCATTTTTCGGTCAAAGAATACTTGACCTCTGATCGCCTCACCACCTCGCAATCAAACCTTTCACATTTCCGTATCTCTCTCTCTCGCCAGCCCACATAATCATTGTAAAGGCTTACTTAGGAATTCTACTCCAGTTCGACAACAACGCTGATAATGATGGTGTTTAAAACGAGCTCTCCGCTGGCAGGATATGCCACCCAACACTAGGTAGACCATGCCCAGTTCGAGAACGCCTCAGCGAGTGTAGAAGATGCCTCTTCGACCCGATTAATCCAGCACGGGGATGTTACCGCACGCGCTTCAGGTTGCGTTGTCAAGAGAGATTGAGCAGATGTCGGAAGACCATCGCGCAAAGGGAAATTATCATTTAGAAACCGGAATGTCGGACTGATTCGTGGGCCAAAGACGCTTGAAGTGAATACGAGAAACAAAGGAAGGCAAGAAGACTCTGTGCACAGGGATACAGTTATAATGAGGTGCGGAGACTCCGTTTCATACACTTGAACTACAACTTCAGTCGACATAACCCAAGTCCAAGAACGACTCGGACGCGTAACAAAACCATCCCGATGACCAGCCAGTTCGACGACAACCCGAGCCTCACTACGACCTGCAGATCTACTCCACTGGAAGTGGAAACGAGTAGTATTCGTCGAAGTGCTCCCAATCCTGCCTCATCAGCGCCGCAACTTGGTTCAGCAATTTGCAATCCTTCTTGTGGTCTGACCAGTCACCTACTTGGCAATCCTATATGCGAACAACTGTCAGCTCTTGAGTTCGTAGGGCATGATGTCCAGAGCCCTGTGGCCGGCCGCTCACCTTGCTGCAATACCGGGTAACGTGGCAACGAGAGCAGCGTTGACGAGGGATAGCCGTCGTATTGCACTTTGTGCAGGCGGGGACATCGTCCGTTTGGGAAAGACCATTCGAGATACGATCGCTGAGAGCGAGGAGTCGTTCCAAAGTACAAGGGAAAAACTAAGTAGGTCAGTCTTTTATATGGTTTCTCTCCAATAGAATGGGTAGGTGTTACCTGCACGCGATCTGCATCTTCAATTCTAAATCCGACGTTTCCATCTGCGAAGCCGTGCTGCTGGGCGTAAAGGATAGCGATGGTGTTTCCCTCGTTGATGAGGGACTCGGGCATATTGGGATGGACGGGGAGGTCAGACTCGGACGTTCCAATTAAAAAGGTTCCTCCAGAATGGTGTGAATCAAGGTAAAAGCTAGTGATGACTTTGTCGCCCCTTTTGTCCTTCACCGTAAGACATAGTCGAGTGAAGACAGCTTTCTCTGTGATTTCGCCTAGGTAACACCAATGGCGTATAGGTGCATAGACGCCCTCTTCACGTTCGCGGTAGTAGACATAGGGAATGTCGTGTTCGTAAGGACATTCCCTAAAGGAGGGAAACGCTCTATCGTCTCGAAGATTGGTGCTTGTGGGTGCCGAGAGTCCCGTCATTGTTCGAGCTGAAGTGAATAGAGCTGGTCTACTCCGAGCGAGGTACGAGCCACAGCTCAGCGAATGAATGAGGCAGCACGTGCTCATTCCTCTGCGTGCCCATTTTTTCATCCGGCTCAAGGAATCTACTCGTCTTTCGCACCAGAATCACCATGGGATCGGTGATGAAACCAATCGACTCGGCCCGCCCACCCGTCGCGATGCGACCTCACTTCGGACTTCGGACACAATGCCCGATCGAGAAGCACCTTGTGCAGAAAAACCGCCCAGTCTAACTTATGTATGCAGCCCATTTTCTTCGATATCGCTTAAACGTTCGCCACCCTCCAGTACGCTCGAGGACTTAGTACTATTCGACCTTCGTTACCTCCGTTTACTTACTACCCCAATACCTGGCAGCGCCCGTCCAGGTCCTTCTGTGGGTCCTGTCTGTGGCGTCACCAGCTGCACAGACGATCTGTTCCCTGGATGGACAAAGCCATGAACTTGGCATTCGGCACTAGGCAATGACTATGCGTCCCAGACAAGGTGAGAGTGGCTAGAACCATGCCAACACCGGTCTCGTCGCGTCCGCCACCACTCCGAGAAAGGTTCAAAGCCCACTAGGCACCGAGAAACGGCGTGCTCGGCCAAAGTTCTGGTTCGCAGCATACACGAAATGTCCTTCCGCTTGGCACACTCAAAGCGATGATACCAAACAGCAGATCGAGTAACCTACCGTTCAGTGCGGCGACGGCTGCTAAATATCAGCTAAAGCAGGTAGCCGACTTGTTTCCTCGTGGTGGAATAGGCACTTAGTATCGAGGGTTGGCAAGAACCGAGCTCGGTTTGGTACAGTGCCGCCAGAGGTGTCACGTAGCTTGGATATCATGGTGGATCTGCATCACATTCATCCTGACCTCCGTCCATGCCTGTTTTGAGTCGGTCAAGGAGTCGGTGCCTTCTTTAGTGATACGAGATAGATCCATATAGCATCGTTGCATAGGCAAATAAAGCACTGGCTGGCACTTACGCGGAGATACCCGGACTGTGGGAAAACCGTGGTCTTGCATATTTCTGATTGATAACGCATAACCTTTTGGGGCTGAATTATGTTATGCGTTATGACAATTTCGACTGTACCTCAGATCAAGTCCATGAATAGGATGGTCGTCCCGGACCTGGAATAGCAGGCCGCTAAGTGCTCTCCGACGAAATTTTGCAGCGGCTTGCCCGGATTCCTCATCTAGGCGCGGCCCATAGCGGTTATGTACCCTTGACCATCCCTTTTCCGGGTGCTTCCACCGAGTCACCTGTTAAACTTCACCCTCGCCCAATCCTATCTCATTCGATGGTCCTATTCGTATCAACAAACCTAAAAGCAACCCCGCGGTCATATTCGCCTGTATCTCAGCCCTCAGATCTAGCTGTTCCCGTGTATAAATGCGAAAAGCCCTCACTGCTCTAATGATTTCGACTCTACGAAAATCGCTTAACCTCAAAAGCTCATTGCATCGTAGACACCATCTCGCCGACCGACATCCCGTAATCATGCGCTGCCATTGTATATCTGTGCTCTCCGTCCTCGCCACTGGTCTCCTCGGCAGTCTTGCGAAGCCCCTCTCACCACCTTGGGACAACATGCACATCAAGCACTCCTGGAACGCCGTCCCGAAGAATTGGGTGTCCCTGGGCCAGCCGCCTTCTGGCACTATAATCGACCTTTACATTGCTCTCAAGCCCCATCGTGAGAACGCCCTGATCGACGCACTCTATGAGGTCAGTGAACCTGGGCATCCAAGGCACGTCCACACCACTCCTCCGCTGACACGTGTTCTCACGAGTGCTACTGCTCCGATGCAGATATCGTGCACACCTGACGAAAGAGCAGGTGGCTGACCTTGTCGCACCGCGTCCAGAGACCCTCGAGCTCGTGAATTCCTGGCTCGAACACCACGGCATCTCTTCCTCATCCATCTCTATGACACACGGCGGCAACACACTAAAGCTCAAAGGGGTGTCTGTAACCCAAGCTAACACCCTCATCGGCGCTTCGTACCAGGTCTACAGGCACGTTGAGAGGGGCGAGACCATTGTCCGCACAGTCGGTTATTCGCTTCCCAGAGCACTGCACTGGCACGTGTTGACTGTGGTGCCCACGACATCCTTTGTCTCCCCGCGCACGCAATGGCAGACGCCGCGGAATCGCTCTAGCGGGGAAACAGTGGGACTAGTGAAGTCGGCATCGGGAGAGCGCGCGACGATGCTATCGAGCCGCGCAAAAGTTGGATACGTCACGCCGCCGTTCCTGCGCTGGCTATATGACACGGCGACCTATGCACCCATTGCGATGAGCGAGAATGTGCTCGGGGTTGCGGGGTTTTTAGGGGATAACCCTAGCCCGGCGGACCTGTTGGCGTTCATGCGCAAATACCGGGATGTAGACGACGCGACGTACGAGGTCGTAAAGATCAACGGCGGGGGATACGACCCGACCCACCCAAATGAAGAGGCAAATATGGACATTCAGTACACTGAGGCCATGGCCTATCCAACCCCTCACATCTTCTACAGCACAGGCAGAGGGCAGTCGGGCACGAGTGACTGGTTCGCCACCTGGCTCGAATACATCCTCGACCAGAGGGACATCCCTCGGACAATCAGCATATCGTACGCGTATGAAGAAAGAATCGTCCCGAGGGAACATGCATTGTATGTGTGCGACATGTTCGCAAAGCTCGGAGCGCTTGGCGTCAGCGTCCTCGTCTCGAGTGCTAACAACGGCGTCGGCAAAGGGACCTGCGTGAACCCGAACGGCTTTGTCCGGTTCATACCTCCTTTTCCCGGATCCTGTACGTGTGGCGATTTCTCTCGGATTGGATGCAATACACGAGTGCAGGCCCAGGAAGCTCACCGCTTTTCAGGTCCTTATGTCACCGTCGTCGGCGGAACCACGGACTACGAACCGGAGGTCGCAGCGGTGTTCTCCGGTGGCGGCTTCTCGGACCACTTTGAGCGCCCCCCTTACCAGAGGCAGGCCGTGCGCACCTTCCTCGAAGACCTCGGGAGCCGGTATCAGGGCTTTTACAAGTATGCCAGTGTTCACTTCTGTGACCTGATCTAACCCATTCGTAATTTGTACTCGGTGCAGTGCTTCTGGTCGCGGCATCCCCGACATCGCTGCACAGTCCGTTGATTTCCAGATCTTTTTCAATGGCCGAGAGCAAAGTGAGAGTGGCACAAGTATAGCGACACCCGTGTGTCCCTTTCCTCCCACCTCCTATTCGGGTCGTCCTTGACCGCACAGCTGACTGCCAATCTACAGGTTGTGGCGGGCATCGTCTCACTGCTTAATGGCTGGCTGATTTCTGTAGGCCAGGACCCGCTCGGCTTCCTCAACCCTTGGCTGTACGGAAGGGGCCTCGCAGCTCTCAACGACATCACAGAGGGCTCGAATCCGGGCTGTGGTACGGATGGATTCTCCGCTATCGCTGGGTGGGATCCTGTGCGTTCCACCAGACTTAATACTTCTTCACTTTCGACGTTGGATGACGCTGGGCTCCGCAGGTCACGGGTCTCGGAACGCCTAACTTCCGCAAAATGCTGGGACAGTTATTTTGAGATAGTAGAGTTTCCGTTTCCGAATAGTGATGTTCCCAACCGGGTCAACCCCAAATCTCCAAAACATGAATACTAGCGCTGACACTTTGGCGGACAATATCTGATAGATCTGATAGACCGATCCGTCCTAGTAATATGTCTGGGAGGGTCCAAAAAGAGGAATCAACACACGGATGCTGAGGTGTATCATCAATAACACTGGGAAAGCAAGCGGACAGGCAAACTGCCGATGCGGGAGAGGCAAGCCGCTCTACGGTCACGGTCAGAGATCATATTACCATGCGGCTTGGGTATTACGAGGTATTTCAAGCTTGCGTCAAGCACATGACATCTAAGATCTAAGCACCGAGGCGAAACTCTGCCTGATAACGCGTTGGTCATCGGTGATGCCCTACCCTCATCATACCCAAGTCCGTCCGTGCGATCAGACGGCGGGGGACACACACGTGTGGCTTAGGCTTGGGCTCCTCCGAATGCTGACCGAACCAAACTCCTCTCTGTGGCAAAAAAAATCAGAGACCTGGTAGGGTTCGTGCGAAAACATCTTAAAGTAGCGGGTGGTGCTCAATTCCCGCTACCGCCGATCTCCAACAGAGCTTCGATACTCCGCCCCAAGTCTCCCTCGTTCGCTTCAAGTACCCATTCGATGACTTCTTGGTCGACTGTTGGGAAGATCTGGATCAGCGTCCCGCGTGCGGCATCTGCGGCACGCGTATGTGCAGCATCGATCTCGGCTTGCAGGCCTGGAATGTCCAGTCCGGCGGTGGGGGTGCCCGTCCTAGAGGTAGAATAGCTGTTCTGCGGTAGTGCCAATGTCTGCGCCTGGGTTGAGTGTCGTTGGGGAGTATCGTCAAGAGGCATGTGTGGCGCTGGAGGTCGACCGACCGACGGCGACGGCGACGGCGACGGAGAGTTGCGCCTCACCCAGGGTTTATATGGCGCTTGCGGTACGGATGGGTCTTGGGCAGAAGACTTCAGAACGGTAGTTGCAGGCGTTTGTGGCGGTGTGAACTGCGAAACGATAGCCTCTTCGGCGCCGTCCAGAGCCTCGCTGAAGATACGACCAATGGCACTCAACGGCTTCGAAAGCGAGTCTCCCGTGCGCTGCAGGAGTCGCCGTGCATCTATGCTTGGCAGAGCGAGCGGTGTCGCAGGTTCTTCTCCCGCATGGAGAGATTGGCGTAGTGAAGGCGCGGGAGATGGTACTGGAATAGGGTTGGCAGGCGGACGGTTGACGGTAGATAGGTTCGGATTGACGGAAGGTGAGGAAGAACTGGAGGAAGAGGATGACGACGGTAGAGGCGGAGACTGCGAGCGGGAGGATGGCAGTGTTTGGATGGCAGCCTCGACGTTCCTGCAACAATTATTATGACCAAGAAAGGTAAGAGGTTGCGAATACTTACTTCTCGAATTCCTCTTGCGTAATACCGGATAACGAAGTATGGTCCATGGTTTCAATAAACGAGACTGCCCCCATCTGTGAAGGATGAGATCTGAGTTGGGAGCTTTTCGGTAGAGACAGACGCACTAAGCTAGATAAATAGTAGCCGGCTTCGCTTTGCAACTTCGTGGGATTCCGAAACCGATTGATGAACCTGTAATACTGAGCGCAAGTAGGACCTTCGTAGGATGATGGACTCACTCAACGTTCGATAGCAAGTGCTCGGGATTGGCCTTGAGAACAACATAGATTAGTATAGGGACAAAAGTATCAGCACTCTCTTCAGAGTTTAAGTGCCGTATTAGACCTAGAACCGTTAAAGGTGTTATACCTATGACAAAGTGCAACCCAGAGAAATGCAACCGACCGAAGATAACTTTGCAGCAATTCAAAATGCAGATCAACTTGTCTCGGGGGGCTTTATAGTGATTAATTTTAACTAGTTCTATCGTAAGGTCAGTTTAGAGGATAATGAAACAAGGCCGGGCGAATCGATTAACCTTGTTGTGCAAATAATAAAAAACCGTTCGAGCCTTCCGCGGTAGGAACATCAAGGTGCGAGGGTTCAATCCAGCCAAACAACGCGATCCGCTGCCCGAGAACGCGGTCGCGCTCCAGATCATCGGTCGTTATTGGTCGTGGGGGATTTGAATGTGCGATTTGTGGTGTAAAGGTGCTGGGGCAATCGTGACGGGAAGGACGAGAGAGAGAGGACGAAGATTCGTACTAGTCATACAGCCGATTCATCACGAGCTTCTCCATGCCTTCCATCACATTGTCAAATTCTGAATCCGAGGCCAACTTCCAAACATCTGCCTCCCGCATCTTTTGTGAGATGAACTATAATAATCATAGGATGAGTTCGGCAAGCGGAATATGAGAGAGCGACGCCCCACGTTGAGGAAATCGTTGATTAGTTTGACCTGGTCTGTGACCGTAAAAGTTCGTTTCGCAAAGTTGCTTAAAAACCTGAAGAAACATGACGTTTAAGAGTGCTAATCTTAGGACCGGGTCATTAGATATGGGAGGACGCACGATCGCAGGTAACGAGCGACGGGTTCGGCGCTCTTGGTCTTCATCTGATCTAGGAACTTTTGGAAATCAAACTGCGGATCCTTATCCTTGCCCACAGGTCGCTCCTGCGAGGGATCATTTCTCCGCAGAGCGCTATGCACGACTTGCGTGGGGAGGGTCGCGGCGTCCATCTTGGGGGATCCACGGGACTCGATATCGGTGTCTTGCTGCGCAGCAAATGACACTGGGTGTACCGGGGTCTGCACAACCATGGCTGTGTCCAGAGACTGCGGCCGGACTCTTGAGCCAGCGACGAGGGACATGCTCACGTTGGGGAGGGAAGGGAGCGCGAAGGAGCGTGCGAATGAGGAGAAAGAGGGAAAGCTCGAGGACGTGGGGTTCCAGGATTCCTGTGGTGCAGGGTCTTGCTTTGGAGGTACGGGTAGAGGATGGCCCTCCGCATTCGCCCAAGCCTCGCGAGCGCTCTGCTCCTCGTGGTGCGCCAGCGGATCGAATGTATTGAGAATATCTGCGTGTGCGGATGTAGGTTCCAATGTATGAATATCTTCTGCCTCGATCCCTCCTGAAGCTATACCCTCAAGCACGTCGGGGCTTGGGGTATGGAGAGGCTGAGGCGCCAAAGGTGGCATTTTCACGCTATCGCTCCAGGGGTTGGGCGCTGGTGAAGGACTTGAAGATTGCAAAGAATCGATGGATGGGGGCTTCATGGTGACCGAATAGTTTAAGATAGAGATGGATAGTGAGAACCACGGCTAACCGCAGCAGCGGGCAATGTTTGTCTAATTTGCAAAAGATAGCCTCCAAGTCAGGCGCCGCCACTGCATCGTCTCAAAGAGGCTGACCACAAACGCCGGTTCCGCCTCGGATCGCACCGTTCCGGGTGCCGTAAGATATCTGCATCCGCCTCTCTCGCGTCTCGCGCTGGTCGACCTGCTACCGGATATGCGGGCTGGAACACCCACACCACTGGTTAAGCTTGTACGTCTTGGCATGGTCTTGGCATGCTTCTATTCAATACGTGTGATCAAGATGTGGTGTGTTGGCAGTTCCCAGTGTTACCAACACCCTAATCTCTGCTATTGAAACGGGACCTATTTCTTTCGCCCAATAGCCGACTCGTTGCCTCACCAACCTGGTGTTTATAATCCGATTCTTGAGAGTTTCAGCGTGGCCGATCTCAGCCCTTCCACGCCCGTCCCCTACGAACTATGACCTCTATAGGATCTATCCACGAAGTCCATTCCTTCATCACTCATTACCAACATCTTCTCTCTGCGTCAACTCGATCAGATCCTCTTCGCCCTGCCTTTGTTTTTGGTCTGGCTATAACGCGACTCAAGCGATACAAGCTGTCAAACCAAAGGGAAGACCTCGAAAAGGCAATTTTCCATCTTACTGAATTGATGCTCTCCCTGCCCTCTTCGTGGTTAGAACAGTCCAATAGTCCTTCGAGCTTTGTTCTTCCTCGCCTTCGCGCTTCTCAAGCGCTCAAAAGTGTCCAACAGCCCGAGGATGCCATCTACGCAGCCAAATACCTCCGCCATCTTCGAGACCAGCCTCACCGAGTATTCAGGTCCCCGCGCCATTGGATCACAAAATTGCTTGTGGATGCGCTGGCCTTTCAAGTGGAGTCGAAAGCTGGAAATGTGACGCAGAACGTTGGGGAGATGGCAATCCTCTGCCGCGAACTCCTCACCTCAGATCTCGACATCACTCATTCCACCCTCGTCATCTATGAAGTAGTTCGAAAAAGAATTCGTCCGTGGGTCCTGGATCAACCCTTGGATCAATGCCTACGAGCGGTGGGGAAATACAAACCATATCTGCGCGAGGCTCACTTCACCTTCGCCTTTTGTCTCGGAATTCGCTATTTAATGACTTTCGTGAATGCTGATTATGAGGAGGCTGCGTCCGTCTTTGATGAGATCCTTACTTCCAGTTCCCCGGAAGACAATGAGGATAAATTCGTAGCCAGAACTAAACAGCTCGTGACAGGGCTAGCGATGATCCGATCAAAAGCGCACCAGACCCCAGAATATTCAGAGGCGTTCGTGCCTTTCTCATCTCACCTCCTGAAGAACATCCTTTTTTAAAAAATTCTCTCGTCAATCATTCCTTGGAAGATACAGCAAATCGGCGATTCCATTACTTCGGTTCCATCGGGGTCTCGCGAAGCGCGTTCCAGCTCTTCATAGATATCTCAAATAGCTGTCACCTATGGGGACTACGGAGGCAACGATTCTGACTTCGGTCAGATATACAACCGGTTGATGCTCCTTGAAGATCTTTTCTCCCGAAAATGCGATAACGACATAATGGACGTCGAAGAGGTTATCAAGGACGGACGGTCCATACTTACTTCGTTTGATTTGAGTAATCCGTTTGCGTTTTACTTTCTTGCGTTGTTCGGTTTGATCCTCTTCGAGGCATTCAAGCGCACAAGTGAGGTCGAGTACCTCGACGAATCAATGAGCACACTTGGTCGAGTTCTCGAGTATCCGTTCGCACAGCACATCCGCTTGGGGACGCTTTCCCTCTCTTTGCTTATCCGTTCTACATGTTTTCGAGATCGCCGTATGGAAGACGTCGACGAAGGGGTGAAAATACTCTCCCGATGTGTTACCGACGGACATGCGAGCCCGCCTTCTCAATTCCAGTTCGCATGCTCGTGGGCTTCTTTTGCGCGAGGTTTCCGTCACTCCTCCACTTCAACTGCATACGAGAATGCTATATCGTTGATGCAAAAGGCTTTGCCTTTTGCACCAACTTTACAGCTACAACACACCACTCTCTGAGTCGCCACGACACCTGACTACTCTCACGGTATGCCGCTGGACTACGCCTCGTATCAGGTCGACCTACGTCAACTCGAGAAAGCGATCGAGACGCTTGAAAGAGGGAGATCCTTGCTTTAGTCCGAGATGCGCCACCTTCGTACTACAGTCGATCAACTTCGAGATCGATTCACATTTAGGACGAAAGTTTGCAGCAGTCAACCGAGACCTTGAAGAGCTCACTAAGTCCATACCTCCGAGCCACGTATTAAGATATTGGCGGTGCTGACGACCTTAGGGCGGTGGACCCATTTGGTTGCCTCCTACTGAAGCAACGCAGACTTTTGAAGGAACGGGAAGATCTTATTTCGCAAATTCAAGTCCTTCCGGGCTTCGACAGTTTCCTGACATCTCATCGTTCGACACACTTTGTTCTGCCGCCTCTTGCGGTCCCGTTATTATCATAAACCACTCCAGATGGCGCTCTGACATCCTCATCCTTCTTCACAACGCGTCTCCCTCGCTCATCTCCACCCCTGCCAATTTCTACCGCCGTGCGAGCAGATTAAAGAATAAATTATCGGCCTCGCGAGACAAATACGGGCTCGATTCAGAGAATTATGATCAAACTCTAGCCTTCGTTCTCGCAAAGCTCCACAAACTCGTTGGAAAACCCGTCATCGCTAAACTCCATCATCTGGGAGTACCAGAACAGTCCCGCATCTGGTGGTGCCCGACGTCTGTCTTTTGTTCCCTTCCTCTCCATACCATGGGTCCCATCCCATCTGAAGATCGCGAGAAACGCTATTTCTTGGATCTCTCCTATACTCCAACGCTGTCCGCGCTCATCTAGTCTCTTAATCATATCCCCGCTTCGCGGTCTTTGGAACGACCTTCCCTACTACTTGTGGCGCAGTCCAACGCATCTCTCCCAACTGTGAAAGGCGAGATCCAAGTCATCCAGGATCTCCGAGACAATTCCAATACTGAGGTGACTAGCCTCATATCAGAAGCCGCGACACCCGCAGCGGTCATCGATGGCTTCCGCCACCACCAATTTGTTCACTTTGCATGCCACGGTACACTGGAAGCCGGCAAGCCGTTTGAGGCCGGATTCGAGCTTCACGGAAACGAACGCCTTACCCTACTGGAGATCGTGCGCTCCCATCTCCCCACCGCCGAATTCGCATTTCTCTCTGCTTGTCACACGGCTGAGGCGACTGAAGGAAGCACCGTCGACGAGATACTGCACCTCGCAGCTGCGGTACAGTATTGGGGGTTCAGGAGTGTGGTCGGAACTATGTGGGCGATGGTGGACGAGGATGGACGGGACCTGGCGCACAATTTTACGAAGCACTGTTCTCTACCACTTCGGCACGAGACCAAGGGATAGCGCATTACGAAAGATCCGCGAAAGCACTCCGGTCTGCAGTGAAGAAGCTGCGGGAGAAGAAGCATCTTGCCGTGGAGCGATGGAAAATTTTCGTTTATTATGGCGCTTGATCTGTGAGTAATTGGATTTGTTGATACGGCTTTCGTGCTTCACTGACTGCCAGTGCCTGCCAGTGTCCGCTGGTGGTGCGCGTCGTTGGTCTCAGCACGGTACTTCGTCCTTGGGGTATTCTTTTCTCACGCTTGCTTGGGCTGCTTTCATTCATCTCCGTTCGCAATTTTGTCTTGCTTTCCTCATGTTTCGCTTATACTTTCTCTCTCATGACGCTTCTACTATTTCTCCCTTGTGTTCGCGACTACGACACACTCTCTACTTTTCCTGCTTACCTCTATACTGGAATGCTCCCCTTGCGATGTGTGACTTCCATGGATCGCGTAAAGCTTGTTATTACATTGCGAGGTAGATGCGAGGCCAACATAGGGTAGGTAGCGTAGGGCGTACATGGTACAGAAACGGACTTAATAATATAGGTAGGCTGGACGTCATGCAAGAAAAGTAAGATGTGGTGGTCTAGGGTGGAGGTCTCGTTCGCTGCTGTCTCCGACGTCGTACGTCCTCGAGCGCGGCTTTGATCGCTGGTTTCGGTGCGCATTGGGCCCGCCAAATTTCGCTTGCCCGCCTATCACATGTCATACATAAGTAAGGAACATCACAGATGGCAAAGATATCTTTTACCTGATGCGTTGGAGAAACACCACTCCCCGTGCGACGGTCCGAAGGGTCATTCGTCGTGGTTTGGGCGGCAGTCCGGGAATCGGAGAAGTGATCTTTGCGATCATGGCAAGAATGTGCTCCTCGCTGTAAGAGGCAAGCAGTTCACCTTGGCGCTCGTACGATTTGGTTGAAAAACTCACCTGCGTTCCCGTCGACTTAAGAGGACCAGGAGGTACCGTTTCTGGTAGCTCAGGTCCATTCTCAGCGTGTTCTCCCTCGTGAACTTGGCCTTCAGATAATGTATTTGGACGATGAGGCCCTTGCTCTCGAGTTTGTGCTGGTCGCGGAGGGCTGACAGCTGTGACAAGTCGCTGCGTTATCCCGCGTTCAGCCAGGGCCCAACGTGCAGACGGCGGGAGAGGAGGAAGACTCACAGTGCGCATTTATGTCCGTTCCAGGTCCTCTTCTCTCCTTCCAGCAGGTTGAGCTGCTCATGCAACAGCCTCAGCTCCGCCCCTGCCTGCTTCCGCTCGCGCAGGACCGTCTCGAGCTCCTTCCTCGTACCCTCGACCTCTTTGCGGGCCCGACTTCGCTCCGTCTTGCGTTCCGCATCGCGTCGCGCATTCTCCTCCTCCCGTCGCTTCCGCTCGCCGCGCAGGTCCCGTCCGAGGCTCTCTGCACTGCGCCGTACGCGCGCGAGGTCTGCCTCGAGTGACGCCACGACGACGTCTTGCTCGCGCTCCCGGGCTTGAGCGGCCGCCGCGCGAATGTGTGCGGCTTCGGTGGCTTGCAGCGCGCCGGCTTGGTCCGCAAGCGCCTTTTTAAGCTCTTCGATCTCGATCCTTTGCAAGTCGAGTGCATGGCGTCGGCTGTCGTGGGACTTCTGAGACACTCTGTGCTCTTCCCTGAGCTTGTCCATTTGCTGTACGGATTGAGTTCAATACACTCTCGCGTTTTGAGGCACATGTGAGGGCCACTCACCTCTGAGGCGTTTTTGAAGCGTTGCTGCAGTTTCTTATGTTCTGCCACGAGGAGAGAGCGCTCATGTCTTAGATGTTCGATTGTTTCCGCATTTTCTTCAGCCTTCACTTCGAGTAGGCGGGCTTTCTGCTCCGCGGTGGCAGTGACTGCCGATACGACGATCGATCTTATTAGGGTTCGGTGAGAATCATGGTAGTACATACCTCGCAATTCGCCTTCCAAGTCATCGTTGTCGCGCTTGACACGTTGCAGTTGATGCTTTACGTCCTCCATGTCGGACTCAGTCCTCCTTAATTGGAGCAGGACATCCTCCTTCTCCCGCTCGGCGCGGCCCTGCTCAACCGTGATGCCCCGTAGACGTGCGCGCTCGACCTTGAGATCCTCCTCCAAGTCTGCTATTGCTTGCTTCGCTTGGTCTAGTTCCTGTGGATTCAAATTCAGGGGCATCAGCAAGGTGTAAATCATCTGTCACGTCGCCAAGTCCACATACACCTAGAATGCCGCTTCTAGCCTTCTCATTCCGGCGCTCCTTTTGCTCGGCTCGCTCTTTGACTCCCTGGACTTGAAGGTTGAGACGGTTGGCGGCGTCCTGAAGTACGGCATTGTCGCCGAGCAGTTGCCGTCTTTCTTCCAGCCATTGCTCCTTCATCAAGGCAAGCTCTCCATTGACGACTTGCAGCTCGGCTCTGAGGGACTCGGAAGTCTTGGCCGGTGTTGACTCGGAGGCGTAGCTTAACATAGAGAAGTCCACCGTGCTGTTCGGTGGCGTCTCGTCTCAGCTGTGCTCCATACATACGCATAAAACGACAACCCACCTTTCATCACCATCTGCGACGCGGTTCAGGCCTCGCAGGTCCACTTTCTGGCGGCAGTGAGGACACTTTGCCTTTGACAGGCGGCGGAGTCGGCGTTCTTCTCTGCGATCGAGCCGTGCGACGTCCTCTTCCAATGCAACGGCCCGCACGCGCTCATCGTTGAGACGCATTTCAAGCTGCACGTTTCCGAACCCTGCGTGCTCAAGACGGTCGAGCTTCTCGTCTATGCTCTCGTTCGCCCGGCCGAGTTCTCTTTCCAAGCGCTGGATCTCGGCAACGTACGGTGCTACAGATGCGTCGGACGGCGACGAACGCAGCCATGTCATCTAGGGGTCCCATTTCAGGGTTGCACGCGAAAGGTGGGAATGAACAATGGGGAAAAGGCTTACGTCTCTCAAGGGAGCGCCTGGAGTTTTGGGCGTCTTCAGCGTCATATTGAGCACTTGACGGTGGACCGGCGAGATGCCGCTCGCATTGCCAAACTTGCTGGGGGAGTTCCAGCCCACGACCTCGCGTTTCAGATCGTCGAGGTGCTCTTGCAGATCTTCCTTTTCCTTCTCCAAGAGTTCGATCTTTGCGTCACGCACACGGTCGAGCGCCTTGCGTGCGGGAGAATGGGCGAGTTCGTTGTTCAAGCGGCCGATTTCACGGTGCGCGTCGTCGAGCTCTCGCTCCAGCGCCTCGATTTGTTCCTCGGCTTCTTCAAGGTCCGCGTTGCGTTCGTCGGTGCGCGACTTCTCCGCACGGTCCCGCTCCCGCTCGAAGACCGCGACTTTGCTTCGCAACTCGGCAAGCACTTCGCCATCCGCACGCATCTTCTGCTCCGCTGCGTCGAGCGCGTCCTCCAGCTGCTTCACGAGCTCGGAATCGCGTTCGGCCTCGCGCTTGAGCGTCGCGGCGGCACTGCCGTCCATTGTGGCCTTTTCGTGTGCCTCTTGGATTTCTCGCTGCAATGCCTCTATATGGTCCAGTGCTACGCCAGCATCTGCCTCAAGCTCCGTGATATAGGCTTTGGCGTCCTGGAGTTCGTGCTCGCATTCTTGTAAATTGGCCTCTTGTCCGGAAAGCTTGCGCTCAAGATCCTCCAACCGTGCGTCCTTGACTTCCAAGTCGTCTTGAAGCTTCTGAGCGCGCGATTGCTCGCCCTGAAAGCGATGGTCTGCTTCAGCTACCTCGTCCTCGAGTTGTTCCACGTGAGACCGCAAGTCGCGCAACTCTGCGGTGCTTTTGGCTATCTTCTCGTTAGCATCGTGGAGTTTGCCTCCCAACTCGCTGTGATCTCCGAGCATTTTCTCTGCATTCTCAGCCCTTGTCTGAGCGGACTCGGCTTCCTCCTCGGCGCGCCTCACGGCCCTTTCTAGTTCCTTGAGCTGCCGCTCCTTCTCCGTAGCATCGCGCGCGGCAGCCTCAGCGTTCTCGGCTTTGGCCTCTAGATCGTGGATGATGGTTTCAACGCCGCGCTCGACCTCGACCATGCGATCGCGCCAGCGTTCTTTGTCTCTTGACCTTTCGGCACGCTCAGCCTCAAGCGCCGCAACCGCTCCGTCTCGCTCCCGTCGGTGGTCATGCAGCTCAGCACGAAGCTCACCGAGCTCCGTTTCCATTTCCAGCTTTTCCTCCATCCATCCTTCTCCACCCGCGTCCTCCTTCACATCGCCCAACGTTGGTCCGATATCGCTCAACCTTCGCCCAGCACTCGACCGTCGGCTACCAGAACCGCCGGTAAACGTTTGCTGCTGTCGAAGAAAGTCCACCTCCTCGACCAGGGCCGCATTTTCCTCGGCAAGGCCGACGTTCTCGTTGCGAAGCAGTCCAACTTGGCCCGCTAGGTTCTCACTTTCCTGCTGTAGGCGCCGATTGAGACCATGCAAATACGCGTTTAGCTTGCTGGCATTGAAACGGCCAATGCCGTGTCCACCAGCACCCAGACCGATGACCTGGTCGAAAGAGGCGTTGGCGCGTGGAAGCGCAGTGAGGTCTTGTGGGGATGCGGTGCTGGCGAAAGATGGGCCCTCGCCAGCATCCTCCGACTCGGATCCTGGTCCCGTCCAGCCTCTCGCAAGCGGATGAGAGAGGCGGCCTATGGCGTGGGTCCGCTGTCGTGGGGCGGGCGTGAAACTAACGGGAGCCACATTGAAGGGCTTAATAGTGGCGACCGACGTCTGTGACTGCTCAGCGACGCTCTTCATACCACTGGACTGGCTAGACGGATCGGGTGAAGTAGATTCGTCCTCCTCCTCGAGCATAGTCGCGTGCGCAGTGCGTGGAGGACGCGGGGTAGGCTGTGCGAATCGCGGGCGCGCAGTCGAATTGATGACGTCTATGAGAAATGAACGGCGTCGCGAATACGGAGTAGCCAGGTCATTATCGTCCGTGCCGCCATGTTCGGACGCGACTGCCGGCGTCGAAGGCAGACCGGGCGCGAAGAAGCGCGGTCGAGGACGTGGTGGAAATGCAGGAGTTGGTGTAAACATGACAGATGGGCCCGGAGATGATGCCGCCACCGAGACTGTGGGAAGAGACAGCGTGTCTGCGCGATTAGATGAGACGAAGACTGGGGTAACAGATGGGTGGGGTGTGGGCTCTTCAGAGGAAAAGGTAGGCCCCGGATCGTCTGGAAGCTCGTCAGAGTCTGCGGCGCTGTTGGCCTGCCCCATTTCTTCGGGGGTGGTATGATCATCGTTCCCGGCGAGCGCCTGCTCCAGATCTTGCTCCAAATCCCGTGATCCAGAGGTGTCGCTCGGAAGTGGCAAATCACCCGGAGAGGTAGGCTCGCCGTCAGAGTCGTGGGGTGGTGGCGGTATTGAAAGTATGCTGAGCGACGGAGCATCGTCCGCATGTGTTGGTCCAGCAGACCTGCTAGAATGGGGTGTAGAATTCGAGGGTGATGAGGGCGACGAAAGCGTCTGTGTGAGAGACGGTGTACGTATGCGTTGTATCGGTTTACGAAAAGAGACATTTCGCATCTTGTCCAAAGGGCTGGGCTATACCATATAGTTGAATGGTGACCTCGAGGTAAACTGAGGACGCTGCGTACCTTAGGCTCTGACCTGAGACTAACAGAGTAGTTGTACTTCACGGAGTTTGTGTGCCCGTCCGCAGCCACGTCCTCAGGTGAAAACGGAGACCCGACGTGACTGAGAGGTTGCAGCGCCTCTGCTAACGACAAGTCGTCGAGACCATCTTCGTTAATTTCCGCCTCGTCCAAGCCTACCCTGTTCGGCGGTGGATACGGCGGTATTGCACTGATATCGTCAAAGCTGATGTTGGTTCTCTGCGTAGATGCAGTTGGCTTGAATGAACTGCCAGCCGACGAGGAAAAAGCCGATCCAGATCGACTGGCGCGACTAGCGATGGATTGTGCAAAGCGGGCAGTACTGGGAGTGTTGGACTGCAAGCGGATAGCAGAGGAAGGTACGGGGGTTGATTGAATGGGGGAGGACGTGTCGAGTTGGCTTTCTTCTGAAGTGGTGGTGGTGGTGGCGTTGAGAACGTTCGAGTCATCGAAAGAGGGAAGATCTGGAAGCGAGGGAACGTCATTTTGTTCGTCTGCCTCGATTCTGCGCCAAATCCTGGACGGTGTCTCGACAAGTGCCATTCTGACTGTTCCAATCATTGCAGCAACGCGCACGACACCCGACTCTAACCATCACGTGAGCGTGTCACCCCACACCCGCAAATCCCCAGTCAGGAGCTCACTTGTGATGACCACCAGATGGCCGACGCGGAATGCCCAGTATGTATAAATTCTTTCAAGTTGGAGAGAATGCGCTCTCTCCATTGCGGTGAGCAATACCGCCAAACATTCGCGCATGACGTTTCATCACCACCAGGACATACCTATTGCTCGTCATGCGTTGAGCGGGTCATCACGACCCGTGTTCTCAAATGCCCCGAGTGCAGACACGACTTTGAAAGGGGGGACGTCAGACGGCTGTTTATCACACCATCCACTAGCAACGATAATTCGGCGGGACAAGCAACTCTCTCCGACTCAGCTGAGGAAGACGGCTTCATTAGGCAGGCGACCCACATCGCGAGTCGGCTTAAAAAGATGGACGCCAATTCATCACCCCAGACCTTAAAGTTTGCTGTAGAGATAATGGAAGATGTTGCCACCATCCAGAGCAAGAGAGCACAAGTGCGTTCTCTCCCCCCTCAACTCATGGATATATCCCACAGTGGCTATAGGAAATCCTTTGGAAATCCGTGCGAGAGTTTTGGACGACCCTGGTCCCATTTTTTGAGGAATGGCAAAATGTCAAAGATTTACCGAATCAGATATCTGCCTTTAAACAACAAGCAAAGGAGCTAGATGCAAGATGTGCTGACCTTGAGCGAACGACCGAAATCTACCTCAAACAACGGGAACAATATTCAAAAAGTTTGGAGGCCAAAGACCGGGAAATCGCAGAGCTAAAGATGACACTTCGCGACGCCGATGAAAGGAGCACAGAGGAACGGGAACGGTATCGTGTTCTCCTCGCACGTCACAGTGCATCCGTGCGTTTCACTGCTAGCCAACTTCTCCAACGTCCTCATCTATCAGGGAACCAACTTAGGAAACCAAATACCGTGCTCAGGTCAAGCAGCTCAAAAAAGATCTTAAATCCCGAGAGCGAGAGTCTGTCACGAACAAGCTGCAGTTCGAGGAAGAGTCTCTCATCATTGAACCTGGTATGCCATACGAAGGGACAAGATCGCATCGTCTGGACGTTTACAACGACTCGGAGGGCCGTAAGGTATGCAATAGACGTGATTTCCGACGACCACCCCTGAATATAATCTGTTATTTTCCAATTCCAGCTATCGCCCCAAGAAGAGGGTGCACGCACCCCAAAATCCGATGATCACATTTCCGAAGATGAGACCGATTCTATGTCATCGTTCCACCCGTCTACCCAACCTGAATCACAGGGACGACAAGCAAAGCGGTCTCACAGATCGAGCTCGTCGTCGTCCTCGCTCCGGCGCCCGCAATTCGGCTCGGATTGGAATTTGCCACGACTGCGCCCACGGAAGCTGGCGGCGTCGGAATCGCTCCCCCTCCAATTGGATCCCCAGGGAAGGCCAAAGGGCCTGCTCCAGTGCGGCCCGCGAGTGCGCGTGAAGACAAAGTAAGCGACGTCAGCCCGTCGCCCGTAAGTTATTTAGCTGAGCGCTGCGCCGCTGGCTCAGAACGCATCCGTAATAATGCTGTATTGGGGTAGCACTGTCAAGAAGGCCTGTATTATGAATGTTTGTGCAGAAGCACGCTTCCGAACACGATGCATGATGTCAAAAGGGCGACGCGAAGAACGCGGTCATTGAAACTACAGTATGATTACAGTAAACGTGTGTGATGTAATGATACTGTATTACAGTATGTCGTGTGCCCGACGCTGTCACTTAGTACTGCGAGGTGGGAAGAGGCGCACGCCGTCTCCGTCCGATATGCTGATGAGCTGGGCCCGGCCGCTCTTGGCAAGCACCGCTATCGCACCGCGCAACAGGGACTCTGGGATCCCCGAAAGTGCTGACGGCACCGGTGGATCTGAGATCTCGTAGAACGTGAGGATCGTATTTAATTGTCCGGTGTTTGTCGCCTTTGAGACATGATCGCGGGAAGGAAGGAGGGATCGTCAGAAGAGTGAATAGAGAATCGGAGGATCAACAGCACACAGACCCATTCGTGAAGGGCATCGGCCCACTCCTCGGGCGACCGCCAGTAGAGCAGCACCGCCCGCGTTTGCTTGACGGGCTCGTACACGGCAAGGTCTTTGTTGACCATGACATCAAGTAGATGAACGAGATGATTAGGCATCAGCCTCTCTTTTCATTTCATGTTATTTTGTTCTTACTGGATGGACAAATAGGACCCACTGTTGATTCTCGGATTTCTCAACACTTCGTCCCATTCTCCACCCGGTACTTCGGCGTCCTCGAGCCGCAAAGTGAATAAGCGGCGGTGGCGGGCGTAAGCAAGGAGTAAACGCGTCCACTGTTCCGTAAACCCGGCCTGTGTGGCGGTGTTTGGTTGTTGGCTGTATGTAACGAGGCTCAGGGACGAGAAGATATATGAAAGGGATCAGGCAAATAATACTGACGTGAAGAAGGGCGGTGCGGAATGGATGGATGGGAGGAGAAAGCCTGGATAGGAGAGAGGTCAGGACACAAGTTAGACGCGACCATATGAGAACGGGAACACACCACTGGCAGTCTTGTATGTGGACAAGTTCATGTTCACGCTCAAAGTCGGAGTAGAGTGCGCATGAGAGTGGGAGAGACAAACCGGACCGGGAGATCCGAGCTGACGGCTGCTGTGCCTGTTCATCAACGCCAACACCATCACAGATCGAATTTAATGCACCCAGTGTGCATGGGAAAGTAAACCGACGCTTGCTCGATAAATACAGTAAACTGGAATGTATGACTGCCTGAATACACAAATTGATAAAATTTGCTTGATATTTTGCCAACACAAGTGATGAGTCCTCGCCACGACGATAAAGAAAACCACCCAAAATCTAGTTGTACGACGGTGTTTGCAGATGCCGTAGATCGGAAGGACACGCTAGATGAGGGATCACTATCGCTGGTGTTGATGTGGCTGATTTGGTTAGATGTTCGAGGTAAGGCGGGGTGGATGATGTTCTGCGTCTCTTGAAGGTCCTCTGTGGCTCGGTACCCGCCATTGACGACACGTCCTCGGCCGGATAATGGTGGGTCACGTAGTGTGTAACATCGGTATGAGCAGGCGTTTCAGCTCCGTTGAGCTCTGGAGGATGGTGATACTCGGGCCAATCGCGGAAACTATCCCCCTCAGGTTCCTCTTCCAATTCGGGCTCGTGTTTCCTGCGTCAAAACAGTCAGCCGTTGCTCTCCGGACTCTGAAACCCGCTTCAGTCGGAGCTCACCGGTCGACATCCGATAATTTCCGCTTGAGTGCGTCATACTTCCGAGCGAGCTCATCTCGCTCGTCTCGTAGGATTCGTGCCTGATCCTGTGCCATACGTGCGAGTGTGCTCAGCCCTACGTGGGCAGCGACGTGGGCGTTGGCACGGGCACGCCACGCGTGGCAGCTTTGTCTCAGAATCGCATTCTCCATGTGCAATCGCGCCGTGATCTTTTCTACCTCGTCTGCTGAGGTACTAGATGAAGACGAGGATGAGGAGGGATCGAGGGGAGGCGCATTCAAGTATAGACGGCGGAAAGGAGGCAAAACATATGGGCGTAGATGCGATGGTATGAGGAGGGGATTTGGGGTAACTGAGTCGGGTAGATGAGAAGAGGCTGGTAGTACCGACAAACGAGATGGACGCACCTATCGAAACCGGCTCACGACACGTCGGGCAGCAAGTAACAGGTGAGGATGGCCCCGCGGTAGCTTTGATAGCTTCTAATATGCAGGTGTGGCAGTACACATGTCCTGAGATGGAAATGTCAACTTCGACGGTAAGGAAGCCAGAGGGGGGTACGTACCACAGGGGAGGGCCACAGGTGACTTGAGGGTGTCGAGGCAGATGGCGCAGGTGGACATTGGAAGGATTTGATAAACAGGTCAGACACAGGAATGCGGACAGAGTTTTATATTGCGGGTACGGGCGGCAGAAGATAGACTAGGACAGAACCGGGAGCGCGGCGGGTGGATACTGAGTTGGGAGAACGAGTTGAGGGGAATGAAGCTTTGCTCTCGTACGAATATTGGGTTGTTTTGGGGGTCATTGAAACCACGGCACAGGGATTTTGCGGAGGCGGCAGTGACAGTCACGGATCGGGCCAATGCGTCGATCGACCGAGATCTCGCGATTCATCAACTCACCTCCGTTTGCGTCCGATGTCTCTGATGACTAATCTTACCCTAACCTTGTCGTCGTGCTGCTATCCCCACCTCTCGCCAGAATCTTAAGTAAAGCGGCCTATTTCATGAAAGTTACCATGTTGGGCTCTACGGATCAAGAACTTGGCGCTGGCCAGTGTGTGGTGCAAAGACGCAGAGAACAGGTAATCCAAGAACACTCGTCCAGTACCGAGTCATCGTCAAGGTCTGTATTCACATTATTCATTGTCCAGAGTGCTCATGACCCTCTAGGCGTGCTCAATGGGTGTGGCTATAGCGAGGCCCAACAGCCTTCACCTTCTGGAAACCTTCTCACACCTACCCAACCATAGCTCCGCTCTGGAAATCTTCCAGTAATTGCCATCTGAATCAGATGTCATTATATGTTCCATCAACGTATGATGCCAACTCATTAAACCCTCTGTTGGGCTACTCACCGAACTGGCACTGCATGAGCGCCCTGACTTCCTTCGAATGTCAGACAGACTATCAAACGCCGTCTAAGGCGAAACTTCAGGTCATACAATGATATTCGTGGCATGCTTTGCCACGAGCTGATGCACGATGCGTGGGGCGGCCATGGCAACAACGTAAGTTCCGACAACACCCCCTCTTCCCGCACACTCACACGATAATAAGTTTAGGGAGCTGAACTCTAAGCTTAACCGGGAGGTGGGCGAGTCTGGGCAGAGAACACGCGACAGTGAACATACCCTTACACGTTATAGAATGTGTTTGTGGTCAGGGAATCACGTAAGTATTGGAGTACTGTATAACACGATACGAGACGAGGTCAAAGGCGTGGAAAGTGCCAGGCGAGTCGAGGCCCCCGTCAGGCTCCTAAGCTGAGGGGCACGCGATCAAGTGACTCATCCCCATATCAGAGTGTTAACATAAAGACCTGCGGAAAGACTGCGGGAGCCGTATACAGTACCCGAGCCCAGGCTATACTATTTTGCCAGTTCATACGTGACGGCCATATAAGGGAACATATATACTCCATTTGAAATGCCTACACCAGCGGGTAGTGTTGCCGCGAGTTAGAGTCCACACCGGTGTCAACTCTAACTCGGACCGAACTTTTGAAACTCGGACCGACTTGAACGTAAGAGTTCACACCGGTGCAACTCGGGAGTTGCCTCCAAAAATGCCCTGCAGATTTTTCTTTTGTCGTCTACCCAATCTATCTCCATATCTCTACCAAATAGCAATCTCGTATAGTCTGTAGCACACTCTGTAAAACTACTAGTGAACAATATACTGTGATCAACAAAGACTCGGAGCCCTGGAAGCGAAAACTATAGCGTGCACACTCTTTCCCAACCTTTAATGAACAGCTTTTGCTCTTGCCTCGATCCGCAAAGCTGCCAATGTCGTCGTGCTTCACATGTTCACAACCCATATGCGGCCACTACCCCTATATGCTTCATTCCTGACCCCATCCCGCTCACACAGCAACGCCTTCAAGTCGATCACCCTTCACTCGTAGCCTCCATTCCTTCACTTCGAATCCATCAAGTTGCCCATGGCCCATCAAGAAGTTGAAGACGCCGCCCGAGACCTCACTGCTGTAAAGAGTATTGTTGGAAACAAGCGCCTCTGGCCCTCTGCGCACGATGAATGAGAAACTTGCTTTTGGGAGGTAAGTCCTCCTCCCGATCACACCTCAACGACTGATGTATCACGTCAATACAGTAGGCAATCGAGACATATTTTCCGCTCATATTTAAAGGCATCATCTATCATGCTCAGCGCGAAAGTCAGTGGATTCAGGTAGTAAGTAATTCTGACTCCTCTACTTGCAGGAGTGCCAAGCCGTTGGTCTTGGCGATGGGCGATATCGAGCGATTAGCGAGATGAGCAGGTGCGAGCGAGATCGAAAGGCGAGAGCAGACGAAGACTGGATTTCCGACAGGTGAGTACACTTAGCGTCTACCCTCTGCGTTCAGTTAAGCTTAAATACATGCAGGCGAGTACGACGTCATTACTACAATATGGGGGTCCTGGTGCTACTAGGGAGATGGTCAGGTAGGAACAGTAGAGACGGGGCTAGCCTGTTATGAGGTGTACAGTATGTAGAGAACGGAAATGAGAGTCGATGGGTAAGAGAACGCGACGATGATGGGAAAGTGTAGTCCAGGGAAATGACGGCGATGGAGGGTGGGAGTACGGCATTATCACCCCTCGACGCAGGAAACTGAGGGACAAGGAAGGGTACGTCGAAGTTCATAGTTTGTAAACGGGGGGAAGGGTCTGTATCATCTGTCTCCCGTGAACGCGTTTTCTTATCAAGCAAGGAGACTTGTGCCCTACGTCGGAATCGGAACTTCCTCTCACCTGCACTGCTTGAAGTTCTTCAAGTCTTGAAGCACGTATACAAGCAAGGTCGCCTTAACTGTATGGTCGAGTTGCAACAGAAGAGGACTACTCCATCGAGTGCGCGACGAGGCAGCAATTAATGAGCTTGTTACTCTTGGGAAAACTGATAAACTTCTGGTTTTGTAGCACAGCACGGATGAGCCTGATGTTACAGCACGTATATACTCGAGTACAAGGCGTTCTGTGACTTTCCGTCTCAGAACGCTGGGCGAAAGGGTGTGCGAACTTTCACAATTGAAGGCTTCCCATTGGTTCCCAACTGTACCTGAACTTCCGAGTTGCACCGGTGTGAACTCCCGAGTTAGAGTTGGCGGCGAGTTGGCGACTCGACTTGGACCGCATCAACTCGCGGCAACACTACCAGCGGGGGTACCATAAAGCGCTGTCGGAGAGGAATCCCGTGACGGACCAAGATGAGAGAACCGGGTCGGTGATTAGATGAATACCGTTGCAGATTATCATCTATGGCAAGCAGAATAACACCCAGATTGGCACCACGACCGTCCTCGACCGCCCTTTTTGTTTGGTGGTGGTAGTGGTGGAGGTAAGTCGAACAAACTCTGTAGCTTGATCCCTGATATGAATAATTTCCCCGTTCTTATCCTAAAGTTGTTTCTGCTTTCAAGTTGTTTTCGGCTCCGAGTGGATGACCGCGATCACACTGCGATCAACTGTTGCCCCCTGATGCAACGACGTGACTCCGAAATCGGCGCATCATCATCAAACGATCATCATGGAACAAGGGGTGATACAAACTTGAACTTGAAGTTCGTGATCTGGTCAACCACGCGACTCTCACGCACAATGCCACGTTCCCTCTGCTTACCCCTACTACCCCAAGTTCACCATCTACACGTTTACCGGCGGCTAGAACGAGGAAGCGTGCCCCTGATGCCAATCCTGGGTGGACCTAAGCCTGGGCCTAAGAACCCTACGGGTCTAGCCCACCATTCCGCCTCCCTGTAAAACATGGAATATTGTCGGGGACGCGGCGATGAATTTGAGTGTCGTACGGTCTTCAAACTTGGAAAGCTTCTCGAGACCCGGCCTCGCCTGGCGATGCCGCAAGTGTGAGACGAGCCCCCGTGGCACTCGGGATACGCAAGACTTGGCCCCCTCGTCGTCGTATCAAGTCACCGGACACCTCAGCAGCAGCAGCAGCAGGCTGCTGCGCTTCGGGTGATGTCGGACGCACCTAGCAGTCCGAGTCCATGGATGTGCCAGATTAGGTCCTGTTTTCCCTATCGTGTAAACCTTCGCTCGACTTTGCGGAGGTGCAAAGGAGCCATGGCAACGCGGGGACGGGATGTCGATATGATATCGTCATCTGGACAAACGTGGGCCTCACCACTTCTGATCGAGGTGTGTCCTAGCAGTACCTCCGCGCTCCGAGTCGTGGCCGATAGGCTCGCATACTACTCGCTGCTTCTCTTCTCGGCCTCGGACATACCCACCGAAATCTGGCGGTGATTATGCAGCAGGTGCTTCTCTCGTAACTAGGGGATGACCCAGATTTTATTCCTTGACCGAAGTGGCCCTATGGCATCATCGTCATCACCGAGGAGAATAATGGCTCAACTGGCCACGGCAAGCTCTAGCCCGTGACACGCCATCGCGTGTACGTCACTTCCTCATCCTACAGTACGATTATCCGAACCCAGCAGGAAGTGCTCTTTTGTCCTCTGTTTCTAGGTATCACAAAAGATACTCAATGCCTCAATTTGGAGAAATCATTATCGATGTGGACCACCCGAACTTCCGTCCTCGGCGACAAAAATCGCTAGGATCTATTACAGGGGAGCCCTGCAAGTCCAGACTCATTTACACGTTTCACGTAGAGTGCGTAGATTGTTAAGCCTGACCTCAGACGTCGGGTGTCCCGTGGAGACGTATACCTCGGGCTCAGGCTGGCGTTCCTCGCTGGGATCGGAAGCGACGAACGGACAAGTGACACATGCACTGACACAAGGAGTTCTTCCATTGCGAGGTATGGTACCGGCGTGGTAATACCCAAATTTCCGGGGTGTAGCTAGACGATGAATGAATACTTGGCATAGCGCTCGTTGCCTGCGTTACCTTCTACGTTCACTTGGTGTAACTGTTTCGACCCAAAAGGCACAGCGTGAGATGACAAGTCTTGAGACCATGTAAATTGCACGTGAGAGCTTACCGTTACGGCAGTCAACCGTCCCAATAAATCCCGCGTTATCAGTTCCCAAACGGGCTTTTCGGACGCAGTGATGAACTTGAAAAGAATGTCCTCGCGATTGAACCAAGGCTTAGTATGGGATGAACCTCGTGGTGACAAAAAATGAGCAACCCGATTCGCATCGTTTCATCCTAATATGGTTGCATCACACGGGTTCTCACCGAGTTGTTGTTTTTTTATCGGTCGTCCCATCCAGTGAGCCTCGGTCTCCGTGCCAATGCTGACCGGAGTCGTGCCCATTCCTGTTTTCCGTTCCTGCGGGCAACAGTATGGCTGTTCGCGCGGGGGTGCCATCAGTGGCAGTGGCGTAGGGAAGTGCCGACAAGATGTACTGAACACAGGTCAGGTGGACAAGCAAGGTGATCACACAGTGCCGGACGGCTATGCGGAACAGTTTATAATAACACATAGATAGAAGCTCGGACCAAGAAAGTAAACCCAGGTGGATAAATCGGGAAAAGATAAATCTAGGCACAGATGGCCTGTTTGACCCGACGCACGTTTTTATTGGATAAGGCGAGCGGTCGATGTTCAAAGACAAGGCCAAGAGGAGCACTCGGATTTACTTGCGGGCAGCTGACTTGGAATCTTGACACACACCAGGAAAAGGCATAGGGGCAAGGGAAAACTATTCCCAACTGTGTTTGGACTCGACCCATTGCAACTGTCGTTCGATACCCGAGGCAGAAGAGCTGCGGGTCGCCCGGAGCATGTATGCCATGGGATTGCGGCCGGAGCCAAAGCACAGAGCATTTATAAGCGGAAATGGCTAGTGAGGAATGAAATATAATAACTAAGTTCCGAAGAATGGCAATTGAGTCATCATATGATGTGTCTGGGGAAACGAGCGCTGTGTATGGATTGGTTTGAGTGCGGGGCTGGTCCGGCGTGTGGGGGGAGAGTTGCCCGAGAGGCACTAGCAGGAGTTGTTGGAGTGGCTGTAGTGGTCCGTGCCCGCGGATCGCCGGGTGACGGGGAAGTTGAACCGGTTATGTATCTGAAAATAATAATAATAATATTGGGTGGCCCGGGACTCAACAAAAAAAGAAGATTTGCTTGTTTGACCTTTGCTCTGCTTTGGCCGTTTGGTCGTCATCCCTCGCCTCGAGCTCGAGCGAGCTGCAAACGCCTCTGCCTTTCATCTTCTACCATCCTTCCAAAACTCGCCTCCTTTTTCTCCATTTCCCCCCTCCGTTCCCCCTTTCCCTTTCTTTCTCACAGGCGGTCCGATCAACGGTCCAGTGCCCTGCCACTCGGTAAACGACACACCGAAACTCCCTCTAAACACCGCACCTCCCTCCCCTCTTCCTACACTCCTCCCACTCGTCCCCCTAACCCCTTTGTCCACTCTCTCGGGAAGTCGGCCTTGGCTAGCCTAGATGGCCAATTATCTTCCCGTTCTTCTCGTTTCTGTTACTACCAACGCGATCCCCGATGACTCTTCACTATCTACTCAACCTCGTGGTCAGGTCGATTACCTTTCGCATGAATGGCGGGAAGAAGACGTTTGGCGTTCATGGCGCAATATGACGCGCCAAAAGAACGAAATTGCTAACGGTGTTCGTCTTGAAAACGCAAGCTGGAGGACTTGGTGGAAACAGAGGAATAAATTAAAAACCATTAGTCCAGAGACGCTCAACTGGTATGTCTTCACAACCCTTCCCTCCACTTTGTCATCGTGTTCTCGCTTTTGGTTGGAACATGTGACGCTCATACATGCGTTTTCTTTCCAGGCTTAAAGACTCAGATGTCACTTGGCTTTACGGTCCTCTCCACACAGCTATCGATTGGGACCCACTTCCTCAACCTAGTGGTGACCCTCCGGCATTCGATGGACCGTCCAATGCTCAGGACCATTGTCCACCTAGTTCGGTCGCCGAGCACTCGTCCCCATTACGCTCAAAACCAATTTTGAAACACCGCAGCATAAGCGATCTCCTCACCAGTGCTCTTCCAAATTTCAGTCATACCGACGATGGCCTCGAGGATCAAATTGAGCTCGCTGAGGACCAAGACAATGTAATACATACCCCGCCTACACGTCCCCCCCTTTTGCATACAAAAAGCGACACGAACGTGGCGCGCTGGTCCCGCAAAAGTCCATTCCGCAAAGATTCACCTCCACGTATCGTAGCTTCCGCTCGTCAACCCCGATCGCCCGAGATTGCAGACCCTGTAATCGCGCCAACCCTGGCAGAGCGCTCTGGTTCGAGCGACTCTGCGCGCGAGACATCAAGCAGCTCGCAGGACCTTAACGTATGCTCTTCCGGCGGAAAGAAGAAACACATCAGCTTCAACACTTTCGTGAGGCAGTGTATCGCAATTGATTCGCCGCCCAAGCCACGCCGAGGTAGCCTACCCGGAGAGACTAATGACCTGTACCATGACTCTTATGATGACGGGTCAGTCTCACGTTGACTCATTTCAGTATATCCTAATTTTTTCTTTCTCTTTCATCGCTATTGCATAGCTACGAGGAGGACTCCGAAGTTGGGTTCAATGACCCTGATGATGTCCTTGATGAGGGTGGACTATTCTCTGAAGGGCATAATGGATCTGACTCAGATGAAGAGGGCGAAATACTCGAAATGCGCACCTCCTTGGGGCGCTCACGGTCTTCATCCTCATCGCGGTCCCCAGGTGCTGCCGAGTACCCCCTTCGTGTCCAACCTCCGTTTGCATACTCTCACTCCCCTCCTCTCGTCCGCACGGGATCTTCCGATAAGGAACATGTGACTATAGCACCGATCGCGCCGACACTTCTCAAGACGACTGGCGTCGGCAACCACTTTGTTGTCACAGATCTCGGCGGGCGTGAGCGCACCCCTTTCACCACTCCTGTTAACCTCGTCTATGTCCCCTCCTTTGGGAACGGCTATGCATTACCGAGGAAGAACTCCGGTGAGGGAAGCTCGACCGATGACGTTTACAGGCACAAGGGCGGTCGATTCAGCTCTAGCCCTGGCACAAGCACAAGTACCAGTGCGAGCAGTAACTCACGTAGTCCACCTCCTACGATCCCCGCCGCAGAGGCCCTTCCAATCCCACGGGTATTGAGTCCCCCGATTCTGGAGAGTCCCATGGTATGCCACGATGACGCATATGACTACTTTCGCTCGGCCGCTGCTGCGCAAGTTCTCAGCGCAGATCTCCCCATCAACATGCGACAAGCGGATCTCGGCGCGGACTTTGGTCCTGAGACAGGTGCGCTCGGCGTCCATCTAGGGCGGGCTGTCGACATGCCGGAGGTCGTGGTAGTGAATGACGAAACTGGAGCGATCGAAGAGCGATGTGAGGGTCGTCACCGCTCGCGGTCGCGTTCATATTCCCGGTCCCGTAGTCGAAGCCATTCGCGGACGCCGAGCCCGGCAGAGCCAATGTCAACAGTCACGGAATCTGACGCTGCACGGATACGCTCCACCACATCTACACCCCCTTCTCTACCATTGGACACCACTCATCTCTCACCCCCTGATTCCTACCCTTCGCGTGGCCGCACACCACCAGGCGTGCCATCCCGATCTCGAGCACCCTCAAATGATGGGCAATCCTCTCTGGAGCACTGCCGCGGTCGCTCGGCAACGCGCAACTCTTCCTTCTCTGACCGCGATCGTTCTTCATCAAGAACGAGCCTTGTCGGTGGGACCAGCTCTCCACTGGGAAGTGTAAGTCCGACAGGTCCCAGAGCGGGGCCTGTTGGCAATAGCATCTACTCGGTGTACACGCAGGGGCTCAATAGCGCAAGACGGGAAAGTGAGAGCGCGGAGAGTAGTAAAGAGCGCGGTCGCGGTCGCGCTGATCATCGAGCGGGTGTCAGCGAAACAAGCGCGAGTCCTCAAAGGAAGACATCCCCCGACGATAGCCGAAGCCCAGAAGCCGCCATTGCGGCTGTCTCCCCGGTCCTTTCCCCAGCCCCAAGATCAAGTCCTGTGACTCCATCTTCCTCACTTCCCGTCGCTTCCCCAGAGCGCTCCCTGTCGCCGTCGTCACCTTACCCGCATTCCCAACCGATCGTGTCAAAACCGACGTTAGTGAGAGCGAACATTGCACCACCAGAGGACAAGCACCCGCGCCAAGCTTCGAATACGTCTTCGCCGTCCGTCCTGCGCCACATATCTGTTGCGGTTCCTGCACCACCAGAACAGGCGCCCGCATCCGTGCTTGCTGAGAAACCACAGTCGCCGACGCTTGCGCCATCAGCGAGGGATTCTCTGACCCCTCCGAGTAGCCCGAGCGAGCACGGCACATTCGTAGGACGTGCAGCAGAAATCGTGTCGACCGCGCGGGGTCTGATCGGCGCGCTTTGGTCAGGGAATAATAGTCATAGTCCTGGTGTTCCATGATCCATCGCCCGTAAGTTGCTAATCGATCTTGATTCCTCATCCTCGTGACTGATTGTCCGCTGAAAGATCCTCTACTGAGATCCGAGCCTGAGCCGCTGTTCTTTTTCTCTACACATTCTACGTAAATGCGCTGTTGTGCCCATTTTCTCTTCTCTTGAACCCCCAGTGCTCCCTTTGTATACCTGCAATTAATCCCCTCCCCCTCTTCGGCATTTAATTCTGGCGTGCCAGCGTTCGATTGCAACATTGTTTATATCTATGCATCCTTTAGGCACTTTACCGCTTTCACTCTTACCCTCACTTTTTTTGGACCCGCTCCATTATCATAATTAGTATTGCAGCACGAAGTGTCATACTAACGATATTGTACTACTGGACGACGTCGAATCATCTGATGATAGCCAACGCATAGTCGACTCGTCAAAACGTAATCGCGTCGCTCGAAGAGGCGTGCACATGTATGTATTGTTAGTCCTTGTTCAACAAATGTACTTGTATTCCTCCCCACTGTTCGTTGGTTAATCATCCGGCGATCCGAAATCTCGCGGGTAAACTCCACGCAGGTGGGGAGACACTGCGGTATAGTATTACACCACCACGACCCTTGAAGTTAATCCCTCTGTTATTCGACGTCGCACGGGTAATCATGATGGCCCCCGACGGGCGGAAAGAGTGGCAGAAACTATTCTGCGATCTTTCCAGCTTCCCCTATTGGCCCCTCTTTGTCTCATTTTCATTTAGCTTTAGCTGCTGTACGAGAGCTTATCGCCGGCTGCACACATCACTATCGCCATGTCACCTCCGAGCCACAGCATCCGGCCCAAGTGTTCAAGAACAGATCACCTCTCCTGTCCCGTTTGGTCCACTATTCGATCGCGCCGACGCAGATGCAGTTCTGATAATGTCACCTTCCGAGTCCACGGAGCGATTTTTTCCTTGGCCTGTCTTTGAAACCATGTTCTCAGCCCAAAGGGCGTGCCTCCTGTAATCAATCTGTTTTGGCGATTCTGCTGACGGTGGTCTATCCTGTCATCCCAGTCGAACCATGTTCCCCGAGCGATTTCCTCGCCTCCATCGTGGCCGCCAAAAAGTATGAGATGGCCGTTCCGTCTCGTCTCGGTCTCACCGTCACTTTGCAAACTCAGGTGCTGTTCAAAATTGTCCAATGGACGCCTTCTGTGTCGCATATACGCATGGACTGGCGGGGGTAGCTCGTGCAGCTGCGAAAGCCTCCCGTTGACCCTACGTGATATCCCCGAGGACAACCCGAAGTTAGGCCCTGCGGATATCCCCGCGCTTCAGTGTCTGCTGCAATACCGTCGAGCTCGCTGTCGTTTCCACACTCCGACTTCTGGATATCCCTTCGGCTGAGCCGGAACAGAGCTGGTGTCAATGGGCGCAATCTACTGCCTGTGTTTCGGCCCCGAGAGTTGCCTGGTTGTGTAATCCGATATGGTCCAACTATATCACACGTGCACGCGACGCATTGGGGAGGTGTCCAAGTGGTAGCTGACCGTGGACGTCCCTTGGCGAAGGATGTGCAGAAGACTGTCAGAGCTCTGCTTTTGAGCTGTTGGAGTCTAGTACCCGCCTGGGACAAGAAGTCGAGAATAATGTGAGTGAGATCGTTTTGTATTTTCATTTTCGATATTCATCACATCCGAATTAAAGGGAATTATAAGTCAGTCGCTTATGTGTTAGCAAGGGTGTTGTTAGCCATGGTGATTTTATCGCCTGAAATCACTGTTCATTTACAAGATCGTGGTCACGGTGATATTTTCGTGTCGTAGTATGTCGGAGTTCTTTCAGTTCGGTTTCAGTTCGGTGATGCGGTGACGGGGAAGTGACGAGCCTGTAATGTATGCGGCCTCACCCCTATTTATTGTCTCCTATTACAATACATCACTAGACATCCATGTTAGTTGGTTCTCACAATCTTCCTTTCTCAAATGGCTGTCACCACGCGCAGTTCAAAGGTCTTAAAAGAAACGACATATACTCCCTTCGGCCCACCGTTTGATGACGCCGACGCCGATACCATTCTTCGAAGCTCTGACCAGGTTGACTTCTATGTCTATAGGGTCATATTATCCAAAACCTCCCCTTTCTTCAAGTCAATGTTCTCGCTACCGCAACCAGACACTAGCGTCTCGGAGAAGCAAATTCCCGTCATCAGTCTGACGGAGAATAGCGAGACCATTGCGGTTCTATTGTCATCTATCCAACCCACTGTCGCTGCCAAGTTCTTACAGTTCGTACCTTTGGACGTCATGATAGATGCTCTTGTGGCAGCCAAAAAGTACGACATGGATGTTGTATCTCAGTGTCTGGTTCAAAAGTTCGCCGTGTCAAAGGCCATGCAAGACAGCCCTGTGGAGGCCTTCTGTCTTGCATACTCCCACGAATTAGGAGAGGCGGCTCGTGCAGCTGCGAAGGCATCACTCAAGCACCGACTGAGGCTGGACGACATCGGAGACAAGTTGCAGTACACAAATGGACCTGGTCTCCATCAATTATGGAAGTTTCACCATGCTTGTTCTGTTACCGCCGTTGAAGTTGTCTCCGACGACCATATTTTGGTCGAACTGTCATACGATAGTGCCTGGTGGGACTTCAAAGACACTCCATGCAAATCTTCTGGATCACACGGATCCGGATGTCGCAAGTACCACTACAAAGTGGGTCCCTCAGACTCCTGGAACTCCTGGGAAGCCACCGCCCCGTGGCACGACTACATAACGCGCGCTCGTGATGTCTTGCTGGAGCATCCTTGCAGTGAGGCAGTGACCAACTACTCCCTTTTGAAACCCTCCTACAAGAATGTGGAAAGGATGTGCATCTCATGCCAGCGCACCTTGTATGGCCTGTCAGATTTTAGTCGCATCTTGGGAGAAGAAGTCGAAAGACGTGTCTCGGAGGTAATGCACTTTCTTACATTTATTTCCTTGACACATCTCACGCGATGGCTCCTACCGAAGGTCAATCTAGAGTTGCCGTTTTGACCCTTTTCTGGTTTATTCACTAGAGTCAGAAGTTTCAAATGTTGAGACGCATTGTTGGTTTCTGTAGTACAAGCTGTAGTATATCGTAGTTCAGTTTGTACGGGCTGTCCTGGTCCATTGCCTGGGTGTGGCGGTCGGAGCCTCAAACCGCCGGTCGCCATCATTTCATTTCAAAAACTTGATCGTCGTCTCTCTTTACAGCAGGATCCAAAACAGGGGGCCCCTTGCGTACGAATGGACAGTAGCTGACCTCCAAATTTGACGTGCGGGGTTCACAGTTAAGTATAGTTTGAAATTCTCGGGAAATTTGGTATCTCACAAATACGTAGTTATCAAATAGTTATCCAAGGTATCAAATAGTTATCTTGTGATGCTGGGACGGCACGCAGCCAAAGTCTGGGTTATCTCATACTTATCGCCCATTGCGGAGTGTTGTCTCCGTTTTTCCTGTTTTTCCCCCCTGAACAAGTCCTGAGGCGACTCGATGAGACTTGAATATGACTTGTATACCTTGTTGTATACAGTACAGAAAATCTTTATTGCAATGTACTGCACGCTTCCCGCAGCGCTGCCGCTGCCACCATCGCCCATCGCTGTCGCCCTGGCATGTCGTCCTTGCGCCCACATCATCACCCTTGCCCCGTCATCGTGGTTAGCCGTGCACGCGAATTGCGGTTGCGTTCGGGTCGGGAGCTCACCGCTGCTGCAGTCGTCGTCGTCGGGGGTGTACGTGATCGACAATGACTACAACCGTCACCGCGTTTGTCGTTGTCGCCACGGGTCCTGGCTGAAGTACTGAAGACTCTGAGTCGCTTGACTCGTCACGTTTCCATTGAGCGTGGGAAGTAACCTTTCCCACACCCTCGTAAGCCTTACTGCCCGTGTTCAAGTTGTCGCCAGCCTCATCACTGCTGTATCACTTCCCTGCCTCAAACCCCATGAAGAAGAGGTGAGTATTTATTTTATTCCGCTGACGGCTGATGTCAATCTGCAGCACATACCATCCCATCCCAGGTACCTCAGCCAAAGAAGCCGACGATATCATGCTACCACCACCACCACTGCTGTCGGGGGGTCAACCTTGGGATCAACGCAAGTTGCGTGCGCCCCTAACAACTTGAATGATGCCAATGCAGCAGCGACGAGGGTGCGTACCAATACAAGCCGGAGGATGATGGCTGCGGAGCTCTACCAGTGCTGCCCCAGCATGTGTGCTGCCGACGACGACTATGATGGCGGGACGATGACGGCGATGGCAGCAGACATTCCGCCAATGCAGCAACAACGACTACGACACGATGACGATGACAATAAACAACGACAACTCAGACCGACAGTCAATGACAGCGGGAGCTGCCAAGGGTGCTGCGGTGCTGCAGCGGGCTATCCCATGGCTACTTTAGAGCATATTGTTCACTAGTTAGTCTCTTGCTACCCGTGGATATATATATATCTTGACCTTGACGGAGCGTGCTCCAGAAAGTCGCCAGCACCGCTGCGCCCGTGAGCTCGACTTGGAGTCAAAATTTGTCTGCAGATTAGTTATTTTTATTTCTTTAATTACTACGAATAATTTCTCGTGAGAAAATACTTCGGCATGGTTGACAGAACACCCTTTCAGACTCAGCCTGGACGCCTAATGTGACCAAAAAGGGCCCCCTGTTTTGGATGTTGCTGTAGTACAGTAACTTGTTTTGACTTTGACTTTTGGCCCAGTGGGTGACGCGCGGCAGCTCCAAAGATAAACGGTATCTATGCATGCCCTCATTGCTACGGCCACAAATTAGCTACCGACGTAACTCCAGGCTCCCCAGCGCTCACCGCCGGCGCTCACAGCGCTCACCTCCTGCAATCAATCTGAGAACAGTGCAGTTTTTCTTTTCTTGACGAATCTATTCTTGGCGAATCTACTGGCCCTATTGAACCACGTTCCGTGAGCGACTGCTACCATCGTGGCCGCTTAAAATTACGAGATGGCCGTCCCGTCTCACCATCTGGACTCAGAGTACCGCAGATGTTGTTCTAATGGACCCCGCGAATCACGTTTCAGTGTCATACCATCAACATAACTTAGCACTTCAGCCACCGTTGTTTCAGTGGTATTACAGGACAGGACAGGACGGTATGCTTCCGTTCACCCCTATTTACGTGTGACTCCTATTACCATGACAACACTTCGACCATATCGCCTATGTTAGTCGGTTCTTCTCAAATGGCTCCCACCAAGCGCAGTTCAAAGGGCCCAAAAGAAACGACACCTATTCCCTTCGGCCCACCGTTCGACGACGCCGACGCAGATACCATTCTTCGAAGCTCTGACCAGGTTGACTTCTATGTCTTTAGGGTTATGTTATCCAAAACGTCCCCTTTCTTCAAGTCAATGTTTTCGCTACCTCAACCAGACACTGGCGTCTCGAAGAAGCAAACTTCTATCATCAGTCTGACGGAGAATAGCAGGACCATTGCGGTTCTATTGTCATCTATCTACCCTACTGTGCCTACCAAGTTCGTACCTTTGGACGTCATGACAGATGCTCTTGTGGCGGCCAGAAAGTACGATATGGATGTCGTATCTCAGTGTTTGGTTCAAAAATTCGCACAGTCGGAAGTTGTGCGAGACGGCCCTGTGGAGGCCTTCTGTGCCATGTGCTCCCACGAATTAGGAGAGGCGGCTCGTGTGGCTGCGAAGGCGTCACTCAAGCATCGATTGAACCTGGACATCATCGGAGACAAGTTGCCGTACCTAAACGGACCTGCTCTCCATCAATTATGGAAGTTCCACCGTGCTTGTTCCGCTACCGCCGCTAAAGCCGTCTCTGGCACTCACCTTACCTGGATCGCAAATACAGACAGGACCTGGTGGGACTTCGTACGGGATAAATGTTCACAAAGTCCCAAATGTCCCAAGCATCAATACGACGTGGGTGCTCTACACACCTGGGACGCCCCCACCCCGTGGCACAACTACATAACACGCGCTCACAACGTCTTGTTGGAACATCCTTGCAAGGAGGCAGTGGCGGACTACTCCGTTCTGAAACCCTCCTACGAGGAAAGACCGTGCTACTCTTGCCGGTGTAGCTTGATTGCATTGCCAGAGTTTATTCGCCTCTTGGGGGAAGAGGTCGAAAGACGTGTCTCAGAGGCAAGGCATTTTCTTGCATATTTCATTGACACGTCTCATTCTGTGGCTCCTACCAAAGGTCAATCTAGAGTTGCCATTTTGACCTTGTGTGGTCAATCCGCTTATGTCCAACTATACGAATCAAGGAGCTCTGAGCTGCGAGTGGCAAGGCGTTGTTACTATGGGATCTTGTGTATCGTATTTCAAGTCTTATGGGCGCTACAGCTCCCTAGTTGTCTGAGGACCCATGTATGAATAGAATTGCGAGCTTCGGTGTGGGGGCCACGTGTTCTCACGGCCACCGTGACCAGGCAGACTCATTTCAAAAACACTGGCAAGTGAGTGCGAGTTCAAGTTGGTTTCGCTGCCTTGTTCGCTGCTGATTTCGCATTTCTCTCTCGTTCTCAGGAATACACTTAGGCTACCAACCACGGCGCGTACATTCACTCGTCGTTGTCATGACAGTTCATTTCAAGAACGAACTTGTTCGGAATATTACCGGGGTATCATGCAGGCATCAAGGCAGGCGTATCGCCAAGCGTATCGCTCCCGGGTTGTAGACACCCGTGCCGACTCATGCATGTGACACTCTACGATGGGTACCCTCTCTTGTTCCCCTCATTTACTGTAACGATGATGACTTTTTTCAGCCTTTATGAAGACTTTGAAGATTTTGCCGTTTCCACTCTAGTCAACCTTTCAAACATAACTGTTGCCGACGATGCCGCTGCTGAACTTCTTGGGCCGCCAGGGGACGTAGCCTCTACCCTAGAGCCTAAAGATGCGAAGCCTATCTCCTTGCCTATCTCCACGCTATACTCTGAGTCGCGCCCGCGCCAAACTCTGATGACCCCAAAAACCAGCTTCTGCAAGGGTGCTGCCCGTTGTCCTACTCTGCACAAGTCCCGGAACATTTCTCTCTTCTGACATCGACGGGCGCCTAGCCAGGAACGGGACCCGGGGTCCCCGCGCGTCACCAACTGCAGATAGCGTGAGTTCCACCCGTATGCGCGGTGCCGTCGTTCTTGGGTCTCACTACTACTAAGTTACTATATGTCTGTCTGTCTGTCATTTGCGTTTTTGTTTCGGAATCGCGAAACGATTGACATTGATCTTTACCACATCTCACACCGACCATGTACATTTTCCTCTGAGTCCCCTACTACTAGGCTACTAGAGCCAATTGTCACGCGTCACGAGCATATAGCACTGTTCCGTACTATATATTGCTGCTATTTTCCGGGGCATTGTCAGCATTTAGCACGGGTTTGAGGGGAAAACGGCGCTACCTAGCTTGCCCGTGGTCTCGTGCACGGAATTTCACGGCATTCTCGAGAAGAAGTCGGGCGAGCTTGAATCGCTGGTTGTGGGCTGCGTAGTCTATTGGAGTTTGACCAGACTTAGCCTTGACGTTCACGTCTGCGCCATGCTCCAGTAGTAACCGCGCAACACCAACGCCAGCGTCTTCAGAGTCGTATGTGCCTTGTGACACCTCGTGCAATGGGGTCTTGCCGGAGTCGTCCAAAGCGTCCACTTTCGCACCACGGTCGAGAAGTAGCCGTGCGATCGCGAAGTTCCCGAAACGGGACGCAACATGTAACGGTGTCGAGTGGTCGGTGCGTGGTACATTCACATCCACGCCGTGCTCCAGTAATAGCAGTGCGACACCCACAGCATCGTCTTGGGATTCATATTTTCCGCGCGACACTTTGTGCAAGGGATTCTCTCCATTGTCGGCCTCTGCGTCCGCTGCTGCACCATGATCAAGAAGTAGCCGTACGATCGCGAGGTTCCCATAGCAGGATGCGACATGTAACGGCGTCCAGTGGTCGGTGCGTGATACATTCACATCCACGCCGCGCTCCAGCAATAGCTGCGCAACACGGACACCATCATCTTGAGATTTGTACTTTCCGTACGATATTTTGTGCAAGGGGGTCGATCCAAGGTCACCCTCTGCGTTCGCACTGGCATTCGCACCACGGTCGAGAAGTAGTCGTGCGATAGCGAGGTTCCCGTAGCGAGACGCAACATGTAACGGTGTCGAGTGGTCGGTGCGTAGTGCATTCACATCCACGCCGTGCTCCAGTAATAGTTGCGCAACACCCACAGCACCATCTTGGGATTCGTATTTGTCGTACGACACTTTGTGCAAGGGATTCTCTCCATTGTCGGTCTCTGCGTCCGCTGCTGCACCATGATCAAGAAGTAGTTGTACAATCGCGAGGTTCCCATAGCAGGATGCGACATGTAACGGCGTCCAGTGGTCGGCGCGTGATACATTCACATCCACGCCGTGCTCCAGCAATAGCTGCGCAATACGGACACCATCATCTTGAGATTTGTACTTGCCGTACGATACTTTGTGCAAGGGGGTCGATCCAAGGTCACCCTTTGCGTTCGCACTGGCATTCGCACCACGGTCGAGAAGTAGTCGTGCGATAGCGAGGTTCCCGTAGCGAGACGCAACATGTAATGGTGTTGAGTGGTCGGTGCGTAGTGCATTCACATCCACGCCGTGCTCCAGTAATAGCTGTGCAACACCCACAGCGCCATCTTGGGATTCGTATTTGTCGTACGACACTTTGTGTAAGGGATTCTCTCCATTGTCGGTCTCTGCGTCTGCTGCTGCACCATGATCAAGAAGTAGCCGTACGATCGCGGGGTTCCCATAGCAGGATGCGACATGTAACGGTGTCCAGTGGTCGGCGCGTGATACATTCACATCCACGCCGCGCTCCAGCAATAGCCGCGCAATACGGACACCATCATCTTGAGAATTGTATTTGCCGTACGATACTTTGTGCAAGGGGGTCGATCCAAGGTCACCCTCTGCGTTCGCACTGGCATTCGCACCACGGTCGAGAAGTAGTCGTGCGATAGCGAGGTTCCCGAAGCGGGACGCAACATGTAATGGTGTCGAGTGATCGGTGCGTGGTACATTTACATCCACGTCGTGCTCCAGTAATAGCTGTGCGACACCCACAGCATCGTCTTGGGATTCATATTTTCCGTGCGACACTTTGTGCAAGGGACTCTCTCCATTGTCGGCCTCTGCGTCCGCTGCTGCACCATGATCAAGAAGTAGCCGTACGATCGCGAGGTTCCCATAGCAGGATGCGACATGTAACGGTGTCCAGTGGTCGGCGGCGCGTGATACATTCACATCCACGCCGCGCTCCAGCAATAGCTGCGCAACACGGATACCATCGTCCTGAGATCTGTATTTGCCGTACGATACTTTGTGCAAGGGGGTCGATCCAAAGTCACCCTTTGCGTTCGCACTGGCATTTGCGCCATGGTCGAGAAGTAGCCGTGCGATCGCGAGGTTCCCGCAACGAGACGCAACGTGTAATGGTGTCGAGTGGTCGGTGCGCAGTACATCCACATCCACGCCATGCTCCAGTAGTAGCTGTGCAACACCCACACCATCTTCTTGAGATTCGTATGTTCCGCACGACACTTTGTGCAAGGGATTCTCTCCGTTGTCGGTCTCTGCATTCACTGTTGCACCATGATCAAGAAGTAGCCGTACGACCTCGAGCTTCCCATGGTAGGATGCAATATGTAACGGTGTCCAGTCATCCTTGTGTTTTGTTTTCACATCCACGTCGCGCTCCAGTAATGGCTGTGCAGCACGGACCCCAACCTTTCCGATAGCAGTCTCCGAGTTCGTTTTTGCACTATGATCAAGTAACACCCGTACGACCTCGGGCTTTTGATAGTAGGACGCCAAATCCAGTGGGGTCGCGTTGTTTCTGTCCCGCTCGTTCACATTTGCGCCGTGCTCTAGTAATAACTTCGCAAGATCACAATCATTGTCTTGGTCCTGAGACGTCTCCCGTTTCGACAACAGGTGCAGCGGAGCCTGGCCGTCATCGTTCCGCGAGTTGGCGTCGGCCTGGTGCTCAAGTAGCATCTGGGCCACTGAGAGCTCTCCGATGTTTACTGCTAGATGAAGTGGAGTCCAGAGATCGTCGCGCCGAGCATTCACGTCAGCACCATGTTCGAGTAGAAACCGCACCGCGTCGACAGCTACTATGTCACGACAGTCTATGGTTTTGTGCAGCGGTGATTGTTTTCTCGTGTCTCGAACATCAACATTCCCACCATGCTCGAGCAGGAACTCCGCCACCGGCAAATTATTTCTGAATAGTGCTGCGACCAGCGGAAACCCGTAAAAGCCGCCGATAGCGTTTACTTGCCACGGGTGCCTCGTGACGATGTGCCGAGTTAGGCCACGGAATCCATAAAGTGCTGAATAGTACAATGGACTCGGTATCTCCGACGGCGACTTCCCGCCTGACTCTGCGTCTATGTCATATAGGCCTATCCATGCCGCAAAATGGATTTTGTCCGGGTCAAAGAGGGACTTCATTCCATCTTCCACACGTGAGGCAACGTCCTCGAATTGTGCATGTGCGACCCAGTGCCGAGCCGCATATCCGGCCAGAGGGGAGCCCTTGACACACTTTTTGTCGTTGCGATCGTCTAGATGGATAAGGAGTCCGAGACAGACCTGCGCGAAGATGGTGTGTGCGATTCCAGGAAGAATGTGATATAGGGTAAGGTGTCCAGTTGAAGATGCGAAATGACCAGATGTCAAGAATTCTTTGACGGACAGGTGAGAAAATTGTACCACCCGGGACCCCCGACTGTCGACGATGGAAACCAGACTCGAACATATGGACAACACAGCTTCCTCTTGGTCCTTGGGCCGCCGGTCCGCATGGAACCTTGGAATGCCTCCCTGGGCCGTATCAAAGTCAAATGTAAGGACTTCGGCTAGCTCCTCAACACGAAGCGGCCGGACGGCAACTGCGAGGCAGTGAAGGAGACGACGAGCGTGTTTTCGGTTTTTCTCGTTGACATTCTTCAGCATACGTTCATACGTTTCGTCCAGGGTCCTTGGTAGCGCCTTGAGAATCCCTGGTACATCTGGTTGGACCGCGTGCCGCAGAGCCTCGAGTTGACAGAATACCCATTGGAACCTGTACAGCATATTATAAGTGATTTTATCAAAGGGAATGGAGAAATACCCATACATTCCGTCCGCCCTTTCAGAGAGCTCCTTGACGACCAGTTTCTTATCCTCGTCCCGCCATTCCCTCATGTGTACATCCAGAGAGACGACAGAGCTGACATAGTCAGCAATAACAGTCTTTTGTCTAGTTCCGTCGTGAAGCGAAATGGCATTAACGGTCAGTGGCTTGAGTTTAGTTTGGATGTCAACCTCCTGGCGACTTGTAACACCGATATGCAAATTCGGAAGTTGCAGATGAACGAGGTCCTTGACAAGGTTGAGGACTGCCTCTCGTGGGGTTGGCATCCCAGACTCGGGACATTCGTCGAGCGCGTCCATAATGACGAAAATTGGGTGTTGAGCCGCAACAAAGATCATCTCCTTCAGACGGTCGATCAAGATAACATTGCTGGGTTGTTGCGTTCCCTTCCCGTGTATCGAATAAAGTCGATAGATGATGTCGCAACAAGGCTTCGAGTAGGCTGAAAGCTGTACCATGAGAGAGGTGACGAGGTTGCGGACGTTTTGCTTTTCTTCGTCCCGAAAATCGAAGTAGAAATACGCTAATATAGCCTTTCCGGCGTCACGTAATGTCATAATGTGCTGTATGATGGCAGAACTTGTGGTCAACATGAGTACTATGACCGGCGACAACAATCGGGAGATAGCCAACCAAACAACGCTCTTCCCCGAGCCGGCTATGTAAATAAGGAGATCATCAGGAATTGACTTGTGACGTATGATAGGGACGCATACGATTCCCATGGATCCACAGGAGAGACCCGTTTGACATCCAGTTCTTGAATGCACCGGCTCCAAACAACCACGTGGGTGATTCCTTATGGTAGACCTCGCAAACGGTGTTGTGGTTTGTTGACGGGTCTGGCGGAGAGAACCATTTTCGAACGTCCTGCTCTATCTGGTTCCCTGGGGTCGAGTTTCAGTGTTTACAACGGAGGCGATGGAAGTAGCAGATCACGAACACTTCATTTCGTCTATGTTGTTCGCAATAGCCATGCTGGCTTTCTTGGCATCTGGGCGGAAATGGTTCAGGATAAAGTGGGTAACCGGTCGGACGAGCTGCGCACCATCTCTGTGCTCAATAGTGGCCCTCATAGTCTGGGCTATGGCCATCCTGACCTCCTCCTGTATCAGGCTATCTAACCTCTTCAATGCATCCTCAATATCTGTCCTTCCCAATAGTTTTCTGGAAAATATTTCTGATCAAATATTGGAATGGTCAAGTGTGAAATGTATCTCATAGAAACAACTCACTTCCTCGCGTTCGTTTCATCTCCTTCGTTGCGATGGAGAGGATAGCGAGCACCTCAGCCACGATCTTCACAAATACCTCCACCATCTCGACGGACAACGAAGTCTGACTATAAACTCCAAGGCGCTTGAAGAAGCTCTCGATGCGCCCAAAGAGTTCGATAAGTGCATCGTGGCTCGCTCTTGCATCTCTTGCCACCTATACAATGTTAGTGTTAAGAGGGGTCAACGAATAGCGGCAGAGAAGATACGGACAGCAAGGAGGACACCGATCCCAGTAAAGATGGCTCCTGCAGGAGGAAATGCCTGCATAATAACATTAGGGGGCACATCAGGTCATCACGGACTGGATTTTTCAGGGACATACTGTGCCAGCAACCCCGCCAAGAGTGGCAGAAAAGGTGTAGAGGATATCCACCACCGGACTGATCCACTTCATCAACCTGTGATCACCATCCCTAAACTGCTGAAACGCCTCGGCTTGGCCCCGAAGTACGGCTAAGATGGCGTCGACAGAGTCACATTGTTTTATCTGAGTGGCGAGCGGATGGTCGAGAAGTTGTTTCCCAGTCGTCTTCTTGTACTCGCTCAAAGCGTGGCTCAAGGCAGCATCAAGGATCGATTTGAAGTCCAAAGTTGGGGTAGATGTCTGACCCAGGGAGGAAGACATGGTGCTTGCGAGTAAATGATAGCAGAATGCAGGAGTATGTAGAGTCGAACGGGAAATACGGGCGGGAAGCTTCGCACTGCCTCGTAGTATGACTGCCGCATAAAGAGGGACAAGACCGGTGACCGGTAGGCCGGGGCTCGCACGGCGCATGTGACATGGCTGATGACCGTGCAACGCAAACAGGGCTATTCAACGATAATCTATTAAACGTATTGAACAGTGAGCGAGATCTAAGTACATAATCAACCAGGATGAACCAGGTGGGCAGCTTGGACATCCTGACCAATAATGGTGGGACCGCGGGATATGGAGATCGCCGGATCCGAAATAGTGTCATCTGCGCTGTCAAGCTGTCAAGCTCGGGTCTACGTGCACGTAGACCCGAGTCTGCACAGACCTACCTCTGCTTACATTGCCCGCTTCCAGTGCAACTTCAAGCCTCAAATATTCACATCGTAAATACTAAGAGGGCTCATGTTTACATTGCATCTTTAGAACTGAGTATTCTGAGCTCCGGTCCTGGGTGCGTTGTGTTCACGGCCACGAGGCAGGCCCTGATATAGCGCCTAGTGCCGATAGGTAGCTTTCCGTCACCAGTAAGCCAGAGGAACGAGCCATTTCTACATGGGCTGAAGGTTCGCAATTATACATTTGACAACGCAGAGCAGACACCATCCTCCGAACTGCGGATGGCCACGACCTCTACGTCTACAGAGTCATTTTGTCCGATGCGTCCCCCATGTTCGGAGATATTTTTTACTTTCCCCTACCCTTGTCCTTGCAGCAAACACGACGATGACCACAAAGACGGCCTCCCCTTAGTCCGGTTTCCAGAGAGTAGCGTAACACTGTCGGTGCTCCTGTACGCCACCTACCCAGTCTCACCCACCCCACGCCCCGTCGCCGTACGCCACGCAGAGCCACAGGCAGGACGACGCTCGCAGCGGGTAAATACGAGGTCAGCGGGCTCCGCAGCACGCTCACCACTCGACTGCAGATGTACGCATTCATTGCGCCCCATCCGCTGCGTATGTTCTGCGTCGCGTATTATCCGCGCTCCCAGATGCTGCTGCAGACCGCCGCGGCACGCATGCGAAGCGCTCGGGCGGCACGTCGACCTCGGCTCGTTCATCGCCGTGCCGCACTTCGTCGAATACCACTTGGAGTGAGGTGAGGCCGCGCGCGACTTTGCGCTGCTCAAGGCGGACGAGGACGGCTTTGGGGAGGTGTTCCTCCCCGTCCTGCTCACGCAAGGCAGCACGTCCGCCGCGGGAAGAGGCGGTGGCAGCGGGCGAGTGAGGACTTGCGGTACCAGTTTGGGAATCTGAGGATGCCGTGGCCTAGACCGGAGACGCTGGAGTGGTAAGGCGATGAGCGAGCGGCCGTGCGGTTGAGTTTGGGGGGACGGAAAGGAAGACCCACGGATCTACACGGTACCTTTGAGAGTGAGACGGAAATCTCGATGTCGTCGGCGAGTATTGCGCCGAGGGTCCACAACACCGAATTCACTAAGCCGAGTTGAGTCGACGTCGCATCAGCAGGACTTGAACAAGGTGGTGGCGGATATAATGGAACGGGTACAGCGAATACTCTTTGATTTTTTTGCGCACCCCGCACTAGCTGGCTGTTGTTCTTTCCAGGTGATCGCTTCACTATCGTTTCCCATCGGTGCACGGCGGCACGGTGATGTGAGGAGGCTCTGAGGAGGCTCATGGCCAACAGTCACACTTGTATTGGTAAGCAACTTGAATGCGTGCACACAAATGAAGTGAAAAACACCAGATCATTCTGGATCTTGCCATAGTGTTGGTTATTGCAATCGCCCTTTCTTAAATGCCCCCCTCCAAGTGCAGTTCAATATGTTCAACAGAAACGTCATCTACCCTTTTTGGCTCCCCATTTGACGACGCAGACGCAGACACCATTTTCCGAAGTTCCGACCAGGTCGACTTCTATGTCTATAGGATCATATTATCCAAATCGTCCCCTTTCTTCAAGTCTTGTTTTTCATTACCCCAACCAGACACTAGCGCCCCAGAGATGTCTGATCGACTTCCTGTTATCAAATTGACAGAGAATAGCAGGACCATTGCGACTCTATTTGCATTCATCTACCCTGTTGTTTCGGTGGTCACCGAACCCATGTCGTTGGACGACATGATGGATGCATTTGCGGCAGCCACAAAGTACGACATGGCGGCCGTATCTCAACGTCTAACTCAAAGGTTTACGGTGTCAAAATTTGTGCAAGACAGCCCCGTGGAGGCATTCTGTGCCGCGTACTCCCGCCAATGGGGAGAGGCGGCTCGTATAGCTGCGAAGGCATCACTCAAGCATCAATTGAACCTGGACACCATTGGAGATAAGTTGTGGCACACAAACGGACCTGGTCTCCATCAATTATGGAAGTTTCACCGCGCTTGTTCCGCTACCGCTGCTGCAGCCATCTCCGGTGCACACCTTACCTGGATCACAAGTTCCGATAGGACCTGGTGGGACTCCATACACATCGGTTGTGCATCAGTATCCAAGTGTCGCAAGCATCGCTACGTAGTCGGTCCTTCGGGAGAAAAATGGGATGCTACCGCCTCGTGGCACAACTACATAACGCGCGCTCACAATGTCTTGTTGGAGCATCCTTGCAAGGAGGCAGTGGCCGACTACTCCGTTCTGCGACCCTCCTACGAGGAAAACACGTGTCAATCTTGTCGGTACGCCTTGATTAGTTTACCAGAATTTATTCGCCTCTTGGGAGAAGAGGTCGATAGACGTGTCTCGAAGGTAAGGCATTTCCTTGCATATTTCCTTGACATCTCACTCGATGGCCTTTTACCAAAGGTCGATCTAGAGTTGCCATTTTGACCTTCTGTGGTCCACCTATGTGCAACTATATATCAAACTGCTCTGAAGTTGCAATTGGCAAGGTGTTGTCATTATGTATATTGTAGTTCAGGTCGTACGGTCTAGTTCCCTAGTTAGTCGACAGGTACCCATATATGAATACAAGCAAGAATACAAGCAGAGTTTAGTCCTTTGTCGCCGTAGCCGTCGAAATTCACATCGCAAACACCAAGAGGGCCAATTCATTTCAACAGCGTCCTGCCTTGCGTCCTACTGTTTAAATTACATCTTCGTCAAAGAAATCGGAGTTTGGATCTGAGTAGATTTGAGTAGATCAGCGCCGCAAAGTCAAAGACGCTCGCACTGGCATCGATATCTGTAAATGAAATGTCATCTACTGCCTTCGGCCCACCGTTCGACCACGCCGACGCAGACACTATTCTTCGAAGTTCCGACCAGGTCGACTTCCCTGTCTATAGGGTCATATTATCTGCATCGTCTTCTTTCTTCAAGTCGATGTTCTCGCTACCGCAACCAGAAGCTAGCGTCTTGGAGAAGCAAAATCCTGTCATCGATTTGACAGAGGATAGCAGGACTATCTCGATTATATTGACACTCATATATCCCGTCGTGTCCGTAGCCACCGAACCCGAATCTTTGGACGACATGATAGATGCTTTCGTGGCGGCCAAAAAGTACGATATGGCTGCCGTATCTCAACGTCTCATTCAAAGGTTCACGGAGTCAGACGTGGTGCGAGACAAACCTGTAGTTGCCTTCTGTGCCGCGTACTCCCACGAATTAGGAGAGGCAGCTCGTGTAGCTGCGAAGGCATCACTCAAACGTCAAATGAATTTGGACAACCTCGGAGACATGTTGCAACACATAAATGGACCTGCTTTCCATCAATTATACAATTTTCACCGTGCCTGTTCCAAGACTGCCGCTAAAGTCGTCTCCGGTGCGCACCTTACCTGGTGGAGCCTCGCAAATAAGAAATGCACACAACCCTCCACATGTCTCAAGATTCAGTACACGATAGGTCCCTCACAATCCGCTTGGGAAATCCCCGCCTCGTATCACAACTACATAACGCGCGCGTACCATGTCTTGCTGGAGCATCCTTGTAAGGAGGCAGTGACCCCCAATTACTTTCTTCATCCCGCCTACGGGGAAAAGGCGTGTACGCAGTGTCGGCTCTCCGCGTTTGGCCTGCCGGAGTTTAGTTACCTCTTAGGGGAAGAGGTCGAAAGACGAGTTTCGGAGGTGAGACACTTTCTGACATATTTCTTTAACACATCACTCAATGGTTCCTGCTGAAGGTCGATCTAGTCCTTCCATTTTAACATTCTCCACCTATGTATTGCCTGAATAAAGCCCCTCTAAAGTTGCAAATATCAAGACGTTGACATTATGGATTCTTGTAGTATATCCCGAGATGTACTAACAGCGCTTCAATTCTTGAATACCTACTGTAGTATGTATAAATACAAGCAACCTTCTCGCCATCGAGATTTACAATACGAATACCAAGATGTCCTACTGTAATTCACTTTATGGCTTATTACATCTTTAGGATATGAGTAGTGTGAGCTCCGGTCCTGGGAACGTTGTGTTTCACGGCCACGAGGCAGCCCCAGATATAGCGCCGATAGGCAGCTTTCCTTCACCGGCCTCACCAGTATCTTAAGCCGGAAGACCGAGTCATTACTACATGGGCGGAAGCAAAGTTCGCGATTATGGACCTCCATTTGACGACACAGATGCGGACACCATCCTCCGATCCGCAGATGACCTCGACTTCCGCGTTTACAGGGTCATCTTGTCGAAAGCGTCCCCCGTGTTCAGAGATATGTTCACTTTCCCCCACCCCGGTCCCTGCAGCAAATACAACATTGACGATGACGATGACCACAAAGACGGCCTACCCCTGGTCCGGCTCCCAGAGAGCAGCATGACATTGTCGATGCTCCTGTACGCCATCTACCCCGTCTCACCACCCCACGCCCCTCCGCCATACGCCGCGCAAGGCCGTGGGCAGGACGACGGCACCCTGGACACCCTGACGGAAGCGTGGCTTGCAGCAGATAAATACGAGGTCAGCGGGCTCCGCGACGCGCTCACGGCGCGGCTGCAGACGCACGCGCTGATGGCGCGACAGCCGCTGCGCATGTTCGGCGTCGCGTACTATCTGCGCTCGCAGACGCTGCTGCAGTCCGCGGCGGCGCGCACGCTCCCGCTCGCGCCGCTGACGCTGGACGCGCTCGGGCGGCACGTCGACCTCGTCCCGTTCATCGCCGTGCGGCACCTCGTCGAGTACCATCGGGCGTGCGGCGAGGCCGCGCGCGACTTTGCGCTGCTCAAGGCGGACGAGGACGGCTTTGCGGAGGTGTTCCTCCCCGCACTGCTCGTGCAGGGCACTTCTGCGACGGGAAGAGGAGGCGGCGGCGGTACGCGAGCGGCGCGCGTGTGCAAGGACTCGCGGTGCCAGTTTGGGAACCTGAGGGTGCCGTGGCCTAGACCGGAGACGCTCGAGTGGTGGCGGAGGTATATGGAGGCACTGAGCGTGAAGCTCGGCGAGCGGCCGGCGATGTCTGCTACGGCTGCCATGGGCGCGTGCGTGGACGAGTGGGAGTCGTTGGGGTCAAAATTATGCGCTCGCTGTCGGGGCTCCGCCGCGTCAGCGCTGGTTCTGGCGCATACGTATCTGGAGGAGATGCTCAAGGCGGAAATCGAGGAGGAGGTGAGCACGCGAGCACGTTTTACTTGCTTTTGAGGGGTCGATGTACTCAGCCTAACGTGTTTCTATTACCTGGCAGGTCCAATTCGAGCACTACATCAGTCATATGGAATCCTCCATGTTTCCGAGGTGATGACAACTCGGGAAGCCCGCACTTATATTCAAAGGTGTTTACTCAAAAAGTTTAACCGCGCCGTCTGCCGCTGTATCATAGCACGTAGCTCACGATTGTGGCTGCGGTACCGTCACCGAAGATTACCTCTGACACTGACCAAGTAGTCCAAAACCGTATTAACCAGATTGATGATGGTATGTGGGATAGAAGAAGAATGGATGAAATCAACGATAGTATGAGGATGCCACTATGTTCTGAGTATCGCCAACCAAAATAAATGCAGGGAACGAATGGCGAGACGCAATCCTATAGCCTTGCCTTGACGCTCACCAGCTTGCTCCTGTCTTGTAAAATTTTCGCCGCTTCATTGACGATGTTATCCACGATAGTCTGCGCAGGCAATATGTCGTTGATAACCGCGGCGACGTTGCCCAATAGGAACGAAACCGCCTGGATTGACTTCTCGGGGTGCTTCTCTAGTTCGTGCTGGTTCGGGATGATACCCTTTGACGTGAGCTCCTTGATCTCTGCCTGGCGGTTCTTCTCCCAGTCGTCGACGTACGGCGTCCGGCGCACGCGCAACGGGCGGCCGGTGTAGATGAGCGTGCGAACAACGTCAGAGTGACCCGCGCTGAGAAGAGCCTGCTTGTGCGCCTTGCTCGCGCCCGCTTCCTCGGATGCGACGAACCGCGTGCCAACCCAGACGGCTTGCGCACCGTAGACCAGATTCGCCGCGAGCCCACGCCCGTCGTACACTGCGCCAGCACCGATGACCCAAATCGGCTGGCCGGTAAGCGGTGAGGTGCGGCCCTTGACGGCGTCGACTACAGAAGGGATGAGGATGGACGCGGAGATGTCCCCTGTGTGGCCACCGCCCTCGCCCGCCTGGGCACAGATGATATCAACGCCGGCATCGAGTGCCTTGTTGACGTGCTTGGGGTGGCCAACCATCTGTTCGTTCGTCGGTTAGCGTTCAAAGGCGGGGAGGAAGGAGATAGACTGACGTTCATGATGAGGATGCCAGCTTTGTGGAGTTTGTCCACGACTTCCCTGGACGGTACACCAACGGCGGAAACGAATAAGCGCGTCTTCTCCTCGATGATCACGTCAATGAGCTCAGGAAGCTGACCGTGCGTGTAATCGTGCTGACGTCAAGCGTGCTCAGCGTTTAGAGACCCGGAAATGGGACGAGGCCGAGACCCAGTGACGTACATTGGTCTTGCGCGCATTGCCACCAAGCTGGGGCAGAAGCAGGTCAACTCCGAAAGGCGCATTTGGATCCTTCAAGTCCCTTTTTAGGGCTATAATCTATTCACGAACATTAAGCGCTTGAACACGCTCGCCGGGTTGAGAAAATGTGAGAAGTTCTGGCTATGCTCACCTGTTGTCGCAGAATCTTGGGCGTGTACCCGACACCTCCAATCACACCGAGGCCGCCCGCGTTGGTGACAGCGGCGGCAAGCTCAGGACCTGCTGCGACGTTCATCCCTGCAAGAAGTGTGAACTGTCAAATTCATGTTGCACAGTAGGACGGAAATTGACGCACCTGCGAGAAGGATGGGGTGTTTGATACCGAATAACTCGGTGATAGGTGTGGAGATGACGGACATTCTGACAAGGACGGGAAAAGAGTGGTTAGCAGCAGTCGTGGTATTCCGGTTCAGTTTAAGTACTACAGTATGATCCGGCTGCCGGTGTTATAACGCAAAGATCTCGCCGGACCTGGGATATCACATGATGGGTTTCATCGGAAAAAAGATTAAATATTGGATGTAATGAGTGGTCCTAATAGTATATGCAAAATGAAGCACTCGTAAATACGGGGCATGTCGCATAATAGAGCGAGAACTGAGATCTGGGGAGGATGTATGCGGTGTCGAACGCTGACTCGAACTCTACGTGGGTGAACTCTCGGGTGCGGGTTGACTTGCGGACCGCATGAGTCTTCGCAGATGCGCCAGCTCACCCGCTAGATGCCTGCGTGAAAGTGGGGGCGGCTCAGCGCAGCAGGTGCTATAAAAAGACAGGACAACGCACTCCGCGGTTTTCTCGGCCCTCTCGCTTGCTTCCGCCGAAATCCGCGCTTGCTCTTGCAACCCATTGATCTGCTCACGGAACTCCTCTTCTACTTCGTGCCGAATCCGTGCGTCCTCCTCTCGCAGCTGCTGGACGCTCGCCACGTCAGCCTTACGTAACTTACTCTCCTCTAATAGCTTGGCGTATTTCTTTCCGGTCACCTCTGCCTCGTTCCGCCAGCGCTCCTCGCGCTTTTGCATATCTTCGCGAAGACCATCGACGTCTGCGCGCCAGGCGGACTTCATCCCCTTGAGGGAATCGCGCAGGGTGATGTATTCGCGTTCACTCTTGGATGAAAGAGCGGTAGATTCCGCCAGAGCAGCCTCCATCTCACGGAGGGATTTCTTCGAACTGGTGGTCTCTGCCTTTAATTGAGCTTTGAGAGCAACTGCCTCTGTTTCTGCCTTTCGTGCACGCTCGAGAACCTGAATTCATGAACACATCAAAATAAAAAGGGACTTTAGTCAATATCAATGAGGGTAGAGAACACACCTCTTGGAGCAGTCGCTCCTTCCTAGCGACGACATTGTTTAACCCCTCGTTCTCTAGACGTAGTCGTTCCCTAACCTCCTTCAAGTCTTCTGTCTGGCGAGTGAGCTGTGCGACGCTCCGCTGAGACAGACGCAGTTGTGCCTTGGTATTCTCAAGGGCGTTGCGGGCGTTTATCACGCCAGTTTGTAAATCTGCGAGCACCTTGGTCGTACCGCCAGGTGTAAGCGACAGTCGGCGGTTACCGTCGAGGCTTGGAGACGGTGGTTGGAGGGTGTTGGAGTTGGGTGGTGCATCCATGGCCCCAGCTGAGCGCGGAGGAGTACTAAGGGCACCGTCGTCTGCAAGAGCACGCGCATTTCCTGGTGGAGACGACATGATTAGAAGTTGGTGGAAAATAATACAACAGGGGGGTGAAGTGATATTATACGAACCTACGGAGGAAATGGGTATGCCTGGAGGCGGAGAACTGTCAGTGAGATGCGAGGGAAGTGGAAGCGGCAATCGGGGCACGCACGGCTGAGAGTTCGGGTAGGACTGGACTGGCGCTTGTACGACTGACTGGACGGGCCGGCTCCAAAGTCCATTGGAACGCCTTCGCGGATGCCGTCTTGGCTGAGCGAACCAGGATCGCGGCGGGGTAGAGGAAGGTTGGAATCGGGACCGGCGAGACTTTGGAGAACGTCGAAGCTGGAACGTCGCTTGATCTTACCGTTCGGGGTGGTCGGGGGTAAGTCGGACGGAGAGAGGGAGGGAGGTGAGGAGGGAGGGGAGTTGGTGCTGGTCGTGAGGGGGAGACGAGGTGTTCGTTGGAGAAGGTTCTCAAGGTTCTGTAGCTGGGCTTGCTGGTGGCGGATAGTGTGTTTTAGTGCGGACATATGATGGCGGACGGAGACTGTTGGCTTGGGTCAGCGAGGAACGTTGGCATCAAAAGTGTGATGGTGACCGGGATCATCTAGCGATAAAGAAGGACTTCTTGCGCGGGTCGAACGGTTTGAGGCAGATGATGACGGCCTTGATAGGGAGTGTAACGCAATGCCAGCAGTGAGCGTGCTCGTGTGGTGGTGATGATGCATGCAACGCGACAATCGCCGTCGTCTGCGACTTTGCCAAGTTTCCGGTCGTCTTTCATCACCGCGGCCAGGCGCTTGTGCCTTTGTGGTCAATGCACCCTCGATGCCACCGCTACCGTGACACCTCTCGTTTATAGGTTTGTCTCTCCCCTTATTGTCCTCACCCCCCATTTCCCTCGGACTGCAGAGCAAAGTCCAAGGCCACTATGCCCTCCGTCGTCCAAGAGTGCCCAATTTGTCTCGATAGGTTCCGTGACCCTGTGGTTACTCCTTGCGGTAAGCCGCGGACCCTCTCGACGTCTAGTCTAACTGTAAAAACCCTGTCTCGATATAGGCCACCTCAGCTGTGGGGCCTGCATGGGAACGCATGTCCGTGCTTCCCGAGACCCCTACGAGGCTACGTGCCCAACCTGTCGCGCTCCATTTCCCATTGGTACGTGGGGCTTAGCGCGTTCTCCTATTTTCTTCGTCTGAATACCGATGGTGCCAGTCACCCCCGACATGTCCATGATACCAAAGAAGTATCACGTCTTTATCTCTCCCTCGTTGCGTCGCGTCTATTTAGGGGATGGGGAAGACACCAGCCGCGCGCTCATCGATGATCTCAACACGGAAATCACCCTTCTCAAAGCTCGCGTTGGCACGCTCAGGCGCGATAAGGACCTCCTTATGGACCGTTGCGAGGCTGCCCAAAGCGCCGTGTCACGCCTCACTTCCGACGAGCGCAACGCGCGTCTCGAACTCGTCAAGGCGAAGGAAGAAGCGCGCCTCGCGAATGAGAGCTTCGAGTCCCTCAAGGTCGTGTATCGCTCTCTCGAGTCCATGTAAGCTCCACGCCACCATTTTTATCTTCTGTGACCTGATACCGACTGGCCAGACATTCGGACTGTCCCCCAGACACCAAGCGCAAGAGTGGCCAGGCCGCGCTCGACTCTTCCTCGTCGATTGACAGCCCCACTTCCTCGCCAAGGAAAGTCAAGGTATTCCCCTGCGGGCGCCCCGTCAAGCCCATGCCCAAGCGCGCGAGACTTCAGCCAACGACGACTCAAAATCTGCCGGCGCTTACCGCCACGCCGCGATTCACCGACCCGGAAGTCGTCTTCCGCCCCAGCGTTTCTTCGTCCTCACCTTCGTCATTTCCGTCCTCATCGTCGGCGTCGGTGCCGGCGCCTGCATCCACGTACGCCGCATCAGCTACAAACAGGTTGCCCGCACTCACATACACCCACAGCGGTCCCAGTGTTATACCGGTCATGCGCCCCCGCGTCTCTCGCTACGTAACATCCAGCAGCAGTAACTCGGACGAGTCCGATGGACAGAGCGATGTGGATGAACCCGTCCCTCGTTATCACACCCGCTCTCGGGCTACTTACTCCCGCGTAATCGAGCGCACTTCATTCCCTACACCCGGTCTCGTGCGTATTGTGCGGCAGAGACCAATCGCGAGCTGAACGATGAGCACAACTCCGTTGTGCGAGCAGGACCAAGTGCGTACGGTCACGCAGGAATACACGTACAATCATGATACCAGCGAGCATGATCTTATTATATGTATATTGATTTAAACCGTAGTATTAAAAGCTTTCTCGATTATTCCCGCACAAAAACAGGTCTGTCTTATTAAAAATTTTGGGGTTCGCGGAACAGTTCTGTGAAGGATCTTCACCTTGCTTGTCAAGGTCCATACGATGCCCGAGAAAATCATCATTCAGGTGCGACTTCGTTCTCCAGAGTGACCTCATCTACAAAAAGTGACTGATCCCGTGAGTTTCCGCTTATATAGGATGACATAGTCATCCTATCAAAACGTGGTTAAGACGTGCATCGTGAAAAAGAGGTTAAGACTGTGAGGGCAAAGGTGGGAGGAGGGCGGTGGCGACGAGTACCCGGAGACCCCGGGTGAGGCCGCTTTCGGGTAGTGGTAGGCCGTGATGAGGGGGATGGGACTGGTTCTGAGTACATCAATCAGAATGCGTTCAAGTTGAGCATGTGAGTTTTGTGGGCTGTGACATGTGATACGCGAGCCAAAGTGTCGACGGACGCTTCTCGACTCTCGAGGCGTACTGGCCATGGTTGCATTCAATCACACTTCTTGCTACAGCTTCCTGGATGATTATGATGCACGTGAGGAGGATATACGATGGCGCGCCCTATCGCCTCCGCCTCCACATATGAACGCCATCACCACAGAGTACCATCCTTGCTTATCATTTTTATCTAAGGCAATGACCAAGCAATGACAACGATGTCGGTGCAAATACCGGCGCCTTGTCTTTCTGCACCATCAAGGCGGGTTTCAGTTCCATACCGTGGTCTATGACAATAGCCCAGAACCCCTCAAGTGATCATCGTATTGACCACGCTTAAAACACCACGTCGCTCACCCCACGATGTCGTGCCTCCGCAGATATAGATATCCGTGACGTTCGAACCATCGGCAATGGCAGCGTTGGGATCGTTTATTGTGATCGCGAGAATGTAGGCTTGGACAGGCGAGAGTAGAACGAGCAGGCCGATTACGACTGCGATGGTGTGGATGAGACCATGGTGAAAGACGGAGGGAAGACGGAAGGACAATAACAAGTAGCGACGTGATCATAAAGGTACATGAAGTTCGCCTCGTGCGTGCAATCTGCTACCAGCGAGCTTGGGCTTGTTATACATCAGTATTCAAGTCTTTCTCGTTTATTCCCGCCACTGGCACAACAATCAGGGTCTGCCTTATTGAAAGTTTTGGTGTTCGCGGTACAGGATCTTCACCTGCTCGTCCCTGCTTGTCAGTCGAGGCTATCAGCTTTCATTGCCACCAGTGGAAATTTCATAGCTGTTCCATACAGTTCGCTACAACGTTCACTGTATTTTTTATCTGATCCTGCGAACATCCTCTTCGGCGAGGCGCCATGAATGTTCATAAAGAGCTAGCACATCGGTCTGCGTGGCAGTCTCTCGCGGACTTCGTGTGCACGCGCATTGCCCGCTGAGGGAAATGCAGAGCTCGACGCTGGAGAGGGTTCTTGAGACCACACGCAAGCTTTGTATCTGACGCGAGCCCGAGTAGGACAAGGGCCGCGGCGTGGTACCTAGACGCTCTAACTGTCTGTTCAATCCAACACCCCAAAACATTCTTCCATCCAGTATGGCCGCTGCACAAGATGCAGAGAACTCGCAAATGTCCTTGAATTCGTGCGTAAATGGCCATTGACCCGTGGCTTTCTTAATAGTGACCCACTACTCCAGCCCGGGTCCCTCAGCATCGCAAGATGCAAGAACAGGGTGCGTCAATCCCTTTTGTCTCCCGATACTCGATCAAGAACTGTCCTTGGATAGACCTCGAATCGCCGAATCGCAGGGAGGCCTACGTGTTGAGGTGACCGGTATGTACTTGAGTCCTAACTCACTGATCCCCCGATAAGTATTTAATATCGCATTTAGTCCTCCGAGCGCACAATGTCCCCCATGTCAAGAATGTGTTTGGCTTGAAGTTTTTTGTTACTGTAACCTGTCAGGCGACAAAAAAGAAGACGTCAAGCGTTCGGGCTGAGGGCGCGACGGCGCAGTGGAACGAGAACCTTGGTCCTCTGTAAGGCATACCTTTTTAGTTCTCTTTTTCGGCTGATGGTTTTGTTCAGCATTGTACAACCGTCTTCACATCTTGTACTGCGTCTTTATGCGGAGCGGGTCGCACGTCGGGATACCCTTATCGGGAAGCATGAGATGATACCCGCCGAGTCCCAAACTGGTTCGTTTCTTATCAGAAACTTAACTTGTTTGACTAGCTGAATATCTCGGGTGTAGAATTTCCTTTTACCCTCACAAATAGCGACAGAAAGGCTGATCGGTCGATTGAGCCAGTCATGCTCTACTTGACGGTCATTGTGTCACCGAACTCAACTTCCTCTCCGGCCTTCGCCGCCAATCTCCGACCGACCGAAGTCGGCGATTTACCCTCTGGAGAAGCTGCGAGGCCCTCCAAGGCACAGGTCTCCACGAACACCACTCGATCTACTGTCACCACAGGCTCTGAAACACTCTCACCTCCAACAGTTCACCTTCCCAGCGATACGAATATCCTTCCGCCAGCCGCCGATCGACGAGCGGGCATGTCACCTGCCGAGAGTGCTCTCCATGACGCCGACGAAGCTATAACGACAGTTAATCTCTCGAATACGTTGGAGGGCTCTTGAGAGGATCAAGTGGGTGATGGATGCTGTGAGCTCAGTTGCGGAGGTGCGTGCGATGTCCTTTTTGCCAATCCTTCACTGAGCAGAATTTTATCCCAGCTTCACCCGTATGCAAAGATGGCGTATGGTCTACTCTTTGCGATCCCCAAGGTAATCTGTTTACGCTATTGTCGGATTGGAATACTCACGTTAAGTTTATTTGGGTGCTAGACAATCCTAGAACAGTTTCAGCGTGACGACAACATCCGAACGTTACTTGTCGCCATGCACGATGCGTTTGATTTCACGAACCGGGAAGACCGTTTCAAAACCATCGAGCGTGTTCCCAGGCAGGCACAGATCCTTACGCTCATGTTGCAGCATGTGTGTCATTGCTGTGACTTTATCCAATCGTACGCGAAGAACTCGCAATTATGTACGTAAATTTCACCCACTTCTGTGGCCGTCGTAAACACGCGGTTTTCAGGGAAGCGAATATTGAAGAACACTGGCGGCCAAGCCGACAAAAAGATCGAGGACTTCCGAAGCACTCTTCTCGAACTCTACAAAGCATTTTTGGATGAAGCCACTATCACCACAGAGATAACTGCACTCCAAATCTTGGACGATGTGGGTATAATTTCGGCCCATGTGGGAATAATTCGGCCGATGTCGGGCGGGTTTCAAGTCAGCTTGATGGTATGGCTACCCAGCTGAAGTGGGTGTCTAACCAAGTTTCAGACACTGGTACGTAGCCCTGATACCTTGAGGGATATTGATCTGAGGATTGTCACAGAGATAGATGCAAAAATCAGAGAAATCCCGTATGGGACAGGCTCGCGATTCACACCTGACAAGGGTTGTCTTGCGGGAACACGCACGGCCTTCTTGAATTTCATTGTCGATTGGGTGAACGATCCCGCCTCTGAGCGCTGTCTTGTTCTTTTCGGGCAAGCAGGCACAGGAAAGTCATGCATCGCGCATGAGATCGCACGTAGCTTCGACAAAATACATCGCCTTACGTCATCGTTTATCTTTTTGCGAAAGGAGCAATCCAAACGGGAGGCTTATCACCTCTTCACGACTCTTGCTCGCGATCTCTCCGACCGCTACCCTTCGTTTAAAACCGCGCTTGGAAGGCTCGTAAAGGACAATTCCTCTCTTCGGGTCGGCACACGTGACTACGGTACCCTGTTTCAAAACCTTATCCTGGAACCGCTTAAGGACCTGCACATCGTCGGTCCTATTCTTGTTGTAATTGATGCCCTGGACGAGAGTGGGGACGCAACTGGTAGAACGGGATTACACACATTTCTCGCTGACAACCTCAGCCGACTCTCATCGAACTTCCGTGTGCTCATCACCTCAAGATCAGACGATAGCATCATGCCTGCGTTTGTTGGTGCACCTTCAGTCAGGATCAGACACATGAAGGATCCCGAGCTGGCTGCTAAAACGGACGGCGACATTCTTGCCTTTTTGTTCGGGAGAGGCTTCCTTCAGACGAGTTCACAAATCATGGTGACGCACTGGCAATAAAGGCAGAGGGATTGTTTCAGTGGGCAGCGGTTGCTAGCCAACTCATCCTAGTTCCTCCCGGACGCTTCGGCTTTAGCAAGAAAAAGGTTATACGCCATCTTCTAAAACCCGGTGCAAATCGCGATGGACAAGGCCCTTTGGACGACCTATACAAAGAAGTCCTTGAAGGATATATCACAGACCAAGAAGCACGGTCTCTATTCCGCACCGTTGCGGGACAGCTCCTCACTGCAATTGAACCCCTCAGTATCCGCTCTCTGACCACTCTGCAACGACACACAAACGACGACGACGGTGATGCGGTTGTTATATTGATCCGTCGCCTCGGCTCGTTGTTGAGTATGTCGATTCGTCCAATGAAAACCTTCCCATCGTCCCTCTCCACACGTCATTCCGCGATTTCCTCACAAATGAAGATAAGAGCGGCGACTTTTGCGTCGACATTCGTGACGCTCACCGTCAATTGGCCCATTCCTGTCTGGGCCTACTGCTCAATGACCTCAAATTCAACATCTGCAATCTCGAGACATCATATCTTGCCAACAAGGATGTCGCGGACCTCAACTCGCGCGTTGATGAACACGTCTCACCTGCTCTGTTGTACGCTTGTCGTTTCTGGGGCAATCATTTGGAACATATCAGTCTCGACGCGGATCTGTTCGGAAAACTTCGGACTTTCTTTGAGAAGAAACTTCTGTTTTGGTTGGAGGCTCTTAGCTTGACGAGCTATATGGGTCTTGCTTC